>ONZH01023613.1:0-69810 GCA_900303285.1 Rhinella marina | reverse complement strand
ACAGTGGCCTATTAAAAGGCCTAGATATTGTATATTTCAAAGTACAAAAGCCGTGTAGTAACTGAACAGACGGTGGGTATGTACACCAGGTATGTGAGATAATTTAACAAGAGAACGCACAGTACAGTGGCCTATTAAATGGCCTAGATATTGTATATTTCAAAGTACAAAGCCGTGTAGTAACTGAACAGACGGTGGGTATGTACACCAGGTATGTGAGATACTTTAACAAGAAAACGCACAGTACAGTGGCCCTATTAAATGGCCTAGATATTGTATATTTCAAAGTACAAAGCCGTGTAGTAACTGAACAGACGGTGGGTATGTACACCAGGTATGTGAGATACTTTAACAAGAAAACGCACAGTACAGTGGCCTATTAAAATGGCCTAGATATTGTATATTTCCAAAGTACAAAGCCGTGTAGTAACTGAACAGACGGTGGTATTTACACCAGGTATGTGAGATATTTAACAAGAAAACGCACAGTACAGTGGCCTATTAAATGGGCCTAGATATTGTATATTTCAAAGTACAAAGCCGTGTAGTAACTGAACAGACGGTGGGTATGTACACCAGGTATGTGAGATAATTTAACAAGAGAACGCACAGTACAGTGGCCTATTAAATGGCCTAGATATGTATATTTCAAAAGTACAAAAGCCGTGTAGTAACTGAACAGACGGTGGGTATGTACACCCAGGTATGTGAGATAATTTAACAAGAGAAACGCACAGTACAGTGGCCTATTAAAATGGCCTAGATATTGTATATTTCAAAGTACAAAGCCGTTGTAGTAACTGAACAGACGGTGGGTATGTACACCAGGTATGTGAGATACTTTAACAAGAAAACGCACAGTACAGTGGCCTATTAAAATGGCCTAGATATTGTATATTTCAAAGTACAAAGCCGTGTAGTAACTGAACAGACGGTGGGTAATGTACACCAGGTATGTGAGATACTTTAACAGAAAACGCACAGTAACAGTGGCCTATTAAATGGCCTAGATATTGTATATTTAAAGTACAAAGCCGTGTAGTAACTGAACAGACGGTGGGTATGTACACCAGGTATGTGAGATAATTTAACAAGAGAACGCACAGTACAGTGGCCTATTAAATGGCCTAGATATTGTATATTTCAAAGTACAAAGCCGTGTAGTTAACTGAACAGACGGTGGGTATGTACACCAGGTATGTGAGATAATTTAACAAGAGAAACGCACAGTACAGTGGCCTATTAAATGGCCTAGATATTGTATATTTCAAAGTACAAAGCCGTGTAGTAACTGGAACAGACGGTGGGTATGTACACCAGGTATGTGAGATACTTTAACAAGAAAACGCACAGTACAGTGGCCTATTAAATGGCCTAGATATTGTATATTTCAAAAGTACAAAGCCGTGTAGTAAACTGAACAGACGGTGGGTATGTACACCAGGTATGTGAAGATACTTTAACAAGAAAACGCACAGTACAGTGGCCTATTAAATGGCCTAGATATTGTATATTTCAAAGTACAAAGCCGTGTAGTAACTGAACAGACGGTGGGTATGTACACCAGGTATGTGAGATACTTTAACAAGAAAACGCACAGTACAGTGGCCCTATTAAATGGCCTAGATATTGTAATATTTCAAAGTACAAAGCCGTGTAGTAACTGAACAGGACGGTGGGTATGTACACCAGGTATGTGAGATAATTTAACAAGAGAACGCACAGTACAGTGGCCTATTAAAATGCCTAGATATTGTATATTTCAAAAGTACCAAAGCCGATGTAGTAACTGAACAGACGGTGGGTTATGTACACCAGGTATGTGAGATACTTTAACAAGAAAACGCACAGTACAGTGGCCTATTAAATGGCCTAGATATTGTATATTTCAAAGTACAAAGCCGTGTAGTAACTGAACAGGACGGTGGGTATGTACACCAGGTATGTGAGATACTTAACAAGAAAACGCACAGTACAAGTGGCCTATTAAATGGCCTAGATATTGTATATTTCAAAGTACAAAGCCGTGGTAGTAACTGAACAGACGGTGGGTATGTACACCAGGTATGTGAGATATTTAACAAGAGAACGCACAGTACAGTGGCCTATTAAAATGGCCTAGATATTGTATATTTCAAAGTACAAAGCCGTGTAGTAACTGAACAGACGGTGGGTATGTACACCAGGTATGTGAGATACTTTAACAAGAAAACGCACAGTACAGTGGCCTATTAAATGGCCTAGATATTGTATATTTCAAGTACAAAGCCGTGTAGTAACTGAACAGACGGTGGGTATGTACACCAGGTATGTGAGATACTTTAACAAGAAAACGCACAGTACAGTGGCCTATTAAATGGCCTAGATATTGTATATTTCAAAGTACAAAGCCGTGTAGTAACTGAACAGACGGTGGGTATGTACACCAGGTATGTGAGATACTTTAACAAGAGAACGCACAGTACAGTGGCCTATTAAAATGCCTAGATATTGTATATTTCAAAGTACAAGCCGTGTAGTAACTGAACAGACGGTGGGTATGTACACCAGGTATGTGAGATACTTTAACAAGAAAACGCACAGTACAGTGGCCTATTAAATGGCCTAGATATTGTATATTTCAAAGTACAAAGCCGTGTAGTAACTGAACAGACGGTGGGTATGTACACCAGGTATGTGAGATACTTTAACAAGAAAACGCACAGTACAGTGGCCTATTAAATGGCCTAGATATTGTATATTTCAAAGTACAAAGCCGTGTAGTAACTGAACAGACGGTGGGTATGTACACCAGGTATGTGAGATACTTTAACAAGAAACGCACAGTACAGTGGCCTATTAAATGCCTAGATATTGTATATTTCAAAGTACAAGCCGTGTAGTAACTGAACAGACGGTGGGTATTTACACCAGGTGTGAGATAATTTTAGCAAGAGAACGCACAGTACAGTGGCCTATTAAAATGCCTAGATATTGTATATTTCAAAGTACACAGCCGTGTAGTAACTGAACAGACGGTGGGTATTTACACCAGGTATGTGAGATAATTTAGCAAGAGAACGCACAGTACAGTGGCCTATTAAAATGCCTAGATATTGTATATTTCAAAGTACACAGCAGTAGTGCCAAATATAGTTTGGTATGTAGCAGAGCACCTAATACACCACTAATGCCTCTCTCTGTCCCTACTCCAGCAGCTATCCCTGAATACAGCAGCCGTTCTCTGTAAAGTCTATATTGTAGTAAAGCTATCACTGAAGTCCACTGTAGTAGCCCTGATAAGGGCTTTTAATCACGCTCCTGCCTGTCCAACAGCTAAAATCTGTCTCTCCCTTCTCCAGCCTCTGTCCCTGACTAAGTTCACGCAGCATATGCGTACGAGCAGGAAGAGCTGAGTTTTTATGATTCGAGGTCACATGGTTTTTCCAGCCAATCCATGTAGACGCTGTTTTCGCGCTGCCAGCGTGCTCAGCGTGCCTGTCATACCCCCCCTGCATGTTGATTGGTGGAAAAAGAGCGCCAGGGAAGGTGGGAGGGGAAACGAATTCTAAGTGCGCCATCGCCGTTATACTCGATTGAAATCGAGTGTGCCGAATATCGTAGTATTCGATCGAATACCGGCTCGATCGAACACTACTCGCTCATCTCTATACATAACGTGATGGCTGGAAAGTGGCATAAGTCGCATGATGCAGGCCGCAGCAGCAGTCGTACAGAACGTGATAATTGGCAAGTGGCATTAGTGGTATGATGTAGGCTGCAGCATCCAGCCGTACAGAACATGATGGGAGGAAGACAGACATCAACAGTGGCAAGATGGGGCACCACCAGCAAGGCAAGGTCTATTCATTGGAATCAGCCAGAGGATTGTGAAAATCCTCCTGAATCCAGGCTTGGTTCATTTTGACAAAACTGATATTTTGAACACTGGCGGAGGACCACTTGGTCCATTTGGGTTTCACCATACCACCCACGGCACTCGAAATCCACTCCAAAATGAGAGCTAAGAGAGGTTTTTTATTTTGTTCTTATGGGGATGAGTGGGCTGATCTGAGGTCTGATGGGGGCTGAGTGGGCTGATCTGAGGTCTGATGGAGGCTGAGTGGGCTGATATGGGGCTGAGGGGGATGATATGGGGGCTGATAGGCTGATTTGAGGTCTGATGGGGGCTGAGTGGGTTGATCTGAGGTCTGATGGAGGCTGAGTGGGCTGATAAGTGGGCTGAATAGGCTGATATGGGGGCCGATGGGCTGATTTGAGGTCTGATGGGGGCTGAGTGGGCTGATCTGAGGTCTGATGGAGCTAAGTGGGCTGATATAGGGGCTGATTTGATGTCTGATGGGGGCTGAGTGGGCTGATATGGGGGCTGAGTGGACTGATATGGGGACTGAAGGGCTGATTTGAGGTATGATTGGGGCTGGGTAGGCTGATCGGAGGTCTGATGGGGTGGAGTGGGCTGATCTGAGGTCTGATGGGGGCTGGGTTGGCTGATCTGAGGTCTGATGGGGGCTGAATGGGCTGATATGGGGGCTGAGTGGGCTGATATGGGGGCTGATGGGCTGATTTGAGATCTGATGGGGCTAAGCGGGCTTATCTGAGGTCTGATGGGGGTCTGAAAGGGCTGATCTGAGGTCTGATGGGGTCTGACATGGAGGGCTGATATGGGGGTCTGATGTGATGTCCTGAAATTTATGGGGGTCTGATAGGAGGATCTGATATGAGGTCTGATGAAAAATATTTTTCTTATTTTCCTACTCTAAAATCTGGGGTGCGTCTTATAAAGCGCAAAAATATGGTAACTTATTCATTAATGACATAGAGGATGGGATTAATAGTGCTGTTTCTATTTTTGCAGATCACACCAAACTTTGTAATACGGTATAGTCTATGGAATATGTTAATAAGCTACAAGCTGACTTGGACAAACTTACTGTTTGGGCTTCCACTTAGCAAATGAGGTTCAATATATATAATTGTAAAGTTATGCACCTAGGGGCTAATAATGTGCATGCAGCATATGTCCTAGGGGGAGTAAAACTGGTAAAGTCACTTGTTGACAAGGATCTGGGTATATTAGTAGATCATAGACTAAATAACAGCATGCAATGCCAGTCTGCTGCCTCTAATCCCAACATAATTTTGTCTTCTATAAAAGGAGGTATGGACTCACGGGACAGGGATGTAATATTGCCACTATACAAAGCATTGATACGACCTTACCTGGAATACGCGGTTCAGTTCCGGGCACCAATCCATAAAAAGGATGCCCTGGTTTTAGAAAAAGTGCAAAGGGGAGCAACTAAACTAAAATAAATGGCCTGGAAGATCATAGTTATGAGCAAAGATTAAACAAACTGAATTTGTTTAGCCTTGAAAAAAGACGTCTAAGGGGGACATGATTAACCTGTATAAATATATAAACGGACCATGCAAAAAAATATCAAAGGAGGCTATTCTGTGTTAAACCCCTTCCCTATGACTGGAGGAAAAAAAGATTCAGTCATAAGAAGTGACAAGCATTCTTTACAGTAAGGTCTGTGGATCTCTGTAATAGTCTGCCACAGGAGCTGGTCAAAGCAAATACAGTAAATGGCTTTAAAAAGGTTTACGTAGATTACTTTTTAATTCAAAATAAGATTGAGGCTTATGACAATGTATAGAAATCTTGTTCTACACACCCTTTCCCTTTGGCCCAACCCCTTTTTAAAAGGAATATGGACATTGATCCAGGGATCGATATAGCAGGATTATAGGTTGGACTTTAAGGACTTTTGTCTTTTTCCAACCTTAACAACTACTGTATGTAACTAACTATGTGAAGCCACAAACATGCACTTTGAGACATTTTTAAAATTAATGCCGTTCCAGATGAGAGAACGTTCAATCAAGAGTTTCCAGGTATCAGCCTACTTTTCTACATTGAAAAAAATGCCTCAAAACATTATCCTAAAGAGTACAGATCAACATCAAATAACCTACTACCCCAGTCTCTCGCCTGAAAGACCAGAAAAAGTACTCAACACAACAGTATTGTAAAAATATACAAAATAGCAGTTTATTGGTATAATACAAAAACAGTTTATATATATCAAAAGATAATAACAAAAAAAAAAAATTAGGGCATACAAAAAGAAACCCAGATGCTGGCTAGAATCATAAGCTAAACGGGAAAATACCGCATCTCCCCATTAGATGTTACACATGTCTTAAAAAGAGGGCAAGCATTGTCACAATATGTACCTGTCACACTAAATGTGACCTCCAATAAAAAATAGTGGCTATATATATAATAAGTACTTGGCCACATAGGAAAAATAACCTAGAAGAAAAAAGAGGGCCCCAGAGTATAATAACTGTAATAAAAATAAACAAAGAAACCACCAAACAGCTTACCCATGGACATGATGGGGAGAGATGTACAGCGGCTGACCCGAGTAACCACCAAACCTCTACGCGCGTTTCGCTATGAAAGCTTCGTCAGGAGTAGACACCTCCCAGAATCCAACCCCTTTAAATAGCTCTATAATAGGCCCAGAAGCATACACACCTGTTAGCGGCACAGAATCGGCGCGTCACCAGAGGATGATGCGGCCAGAGAGACACGCTGCGGCGTCAGAGACGTAAGAGGGAGGAGTGAACCGCATCACATGCAGAACAGTCCTTTCCCGAAGGTCCCACCTGACGCCACCTCGTGACCGCCGGAATGCAGCGCATCCTCCCGACGCGCACACGTCACCACGGTGTGTATGCCATCACCAACTTTTCTACATTACCAACATTTTAAGAATTGTTGTGCACCTATAATAGCTTTGTATACTTTGGGTATTCTGTGATGGTTCTTCTTGCTAAATCTACCAATTCAAGGAAGATCTCTATATTATATCACAGTTACATTGTCAATCCCTCCTTCTCCAACCCAGCCTTCTTATTTTCCCAGAAAAAGGAATAGGGGATCAACTTAGCAGACACCAATACTTAACTAATCTTGAAGCCCATTCATGGTTTCGCCACTTATGTGAGATTGTAAGAAAATCATTACAAATTACCTACCAGATTGTATAAAATCCCTGAGTTCTTGTTTCCATACAATTTGTTAGAAACAAATTGTGGCTGTTGATAAAGTTTATATTGGATACTATATTTAGTACATATCTGGTGGAAGTGTCTGTAAATCAAGCAATTTTGCTCACAAATTGAACAGACTAGTCACAGATTGACATCATTAACCTGCTCCTTTACATTTCAAATCATTGCTCTGGGTCTACCTAGTGCTCTCTAAACCCCCTAAAATTTTAATCTGATCACTAATGTAATTGCAGCAGCCAAGGCCCTGATTCTCCTTCATTGGCTTTGGCCTCAACCCCCTCCCTATTTGCCTATTTGCAATGGCTGAACAATGTTAATCATATCTACAGATTTGAAGAACTAATTAGTTGGTCTACAAGAATATAATGCTATTTTAAAAAAAATGTTGGCCCCTCTGTGCAATCATAATTTTATTTCACTGTATTGATATGTTTCATAGTGTGTTATCTGCTTATTCAAGATTGAATAGCTCCAAATATGTTTAGTAACTGGCTTGGAGACAATGTGGTATATTTCATCTCAGGTTTTGTGTGTAAATTTCCCTTCCTAACCTCCCCACCATTCTATCTCCCCTTCCCCACTGACTCCGAGTTGTGTATGCATGTTGAATTTCTAATGCATTATTTTACTTATAAAGCATTATTGTACTTCTAAGGCATTATTGTACCTATTCCAAATTGATTTAAAAAAATAAAATGTGTGCAAAATATTATATGTGTATGCAAGTGTGAGCATTTGTGATGGAGCCCTAATGGTGCTTTCACGCGTAGGTTTCTGCCCTGTTGCCTTATTAGTGTTTTTTTTTTTTTTGTTTTTTTTTGGGAGGAGGGTAAAAACACCAGCTCCAGATGTTGATGATGGAGACCTTTGTGAAATATGATACACAGGTCACACTTGTCTTTTTGCCACTGAGAATTTATTTATTAGGTGGTGTGTTTTGCCTTTCTTGCTTCCTTAAAAATGCATTAAGCTGGAGCTTTTGGTGTAAGACACAATGTGTACAAACAAAATACAGAAAAAAAGGTAATGGAAACCATAAGTAGCCAAACAAATGCATGTGCTTATTCTGGCATTTCTTTTACTGGTAAAATAAAATACTAGAGCCAAATTAATGTGCGTAAGTACCCAAAGGGTAGTTGCACACTATTGGGGTCATTTATCAAACTGGTCTAAAGTAGGACTGGCTTAAGGGGTTGTTCACATATCAGTTATTTGGTCAGTTATTTCAATCAGTTATTGTAAGCCAAAACCAGGAGTGGACACTAAACAGAGATCAGATATAATGAAAAGATTTGCACCCGTTTGGTGTTTTTGACCCGCACCTGGTTTTGGCTCACAATAACTGATGGAAATAACTGATCAAATAACTGATATGTGAACAACCCCTTAATTACCCATAGCAAGCAACCAGGCCCCACCTTTCATTTTCCAAAGGAGATGTCAAAAATCAAAGGTGTTATCTAATTGGTTGCTATGGGCAACTAAGCCAGTTCTACTTTACAACAGTTTGATAAATTACCCCATTATTTGATAGCATTTTTAAAGAAAAAGAGGAGCCAGTGACCCTACAAATGAGTTTTATGTTCCTTTGACATTTTTTCAATCACAGCATGCTCTGGGTGTGGTGTTTTTTCAAACATTTATCATTGGACCTCTATATGGATAAAAAATGTAATAAAAATGTCACCTCAAAAAACTCTTAATAAAAAATACCAAAATGTCATGGTTTTTTTTTACAAGGCTAAAAACATAAAGAGAAAGACATATGTTGGCAGTACCCTAATGTAGTTGTTTAATGTCATATTTAGAATATCTTTAAGAAAAGCTGTACAGAGGGGGGTCTATACCAAACCTGTGTAAAAAGTATACATTGTACACTTAATCTAAAGATCAAACTTTTTTTTACAGACCCTCACACTGGAAACTTTTGTCTAACTCTATACCATCTATTGCTTAATACACGCCTACTTTCCCACTTTCACACTCATTTCATGTTAAGCCATGTATCCTTGGAGTATGATGCACTGTAAATTATTGGTCTTGACTTACTTGACTTATAAACATGTCTAAAATCAGATGTGTCAACTTGTCCACAAAATATACCACATTTTGTGCAAAATATTCAGGTGCAGCAACAACAATAAGTGTGGGACACTTTTGATATGTTTTCTGTGTTGCTTTTAAAATGCTAAAACCAGACTTTTCTTTAAAGTCTGTGATAATATCTACATACACAGCATTTTAGTTTCTTCCATTTATGCATTATGCTGTTATTTTTCTATTTAGACTTCTCTCTATAAAGGTGTCACAAAATAAAACAAAACACCAAAATCACATGTAAAAATTAAAACAACATTAAAATACTTGATATGAATGATGCTTTTCTTATGTGTTTTAGCACATGGTAAAATGGTTCAGAAAAGCTCTAAAGTAGCAAAACAAAATGTATGATTTAACACTTTTACCCCAGTTTTTATTTCACTGTGTCGTTCCATTATATATATATATATATAATATATATATATATATATATATATATATTAAAATCAGATTTGCAATTCTTTGCTAGTTTCAAACTATTCACAGTATATACAGTATATACACAGTATATACACAGTATACACAGTCACCATAAACATGTAAAAACGTCTACCATTTAATTTTGACATTTTTGTGTTTTATGTATGTTCTAGTTTTCAAATAGCAAAATATCTTATTTTATCTGCTGGTATTTCTGGTATTATCTGTTAGAGTTCATAAACAACCCCCATTTACCATTTACAGTATATAAACCATAAAGAAAAAAATGTCAAATTTGATTGGTAAAACTTGCTAATGCAATTGTCCCAGCATGAAAAAGGCTGAAAGCATCTTAACAGCTATTAATGACCTCAGAAATATCAACTGGTAAGAAATTCAAGAACTAGCAAAGAAAAGACATTTTCGCAGAAAAATAACTCATAGGCAATTTTGTGTTTTAGTGGTGTTTTCTACACCTGCATTTTTGGTGTATTTTTTTCCTGGAAACTCCAGCTCCAGATGTCAAATAAAAGGCTATAGGAAATATGAAGCACAGCCCATACAAGAGGTTTTTTCCCCCTTGTTTTTTATTTTTTTGCCACTGCGGTTTTTATTAGGTGTTTTTTTTTTTTATTTTCTGGCTTTGACAAATTTGGTGCATCTTCTGCTTGCTTGGTGTATTTTGTTTTTTTGTCAAAACTTAAATAAATTTCTTCCATTGTCTTCTCTGTCTTCAAAGTAATAAAAAAAGATGTGGTAATACAATAATGATGCTATTTATTAATAATATAATTATTATAAAGGCTATGGACACCTCTGCACCTCTGTTCTTTTTGATTAAAACTTTTAAAAAAAATTAAGTACACTACTACATGTTTGATATTACCGTGTCCATAATGACCTGATCTATAATAGGATCATGTTACTTTCCCCGCATGGTGAACTCCTTAAAAAAAAAAAAGAAAAACTATGATGGAATTGAAATTTTGCCCACCTCACTTACCAAAAACTGATATTAAAAGTGATCAAAAAAGTCAAATGTAACCCAAAATAGTACCAATCAAACCTCTTCCCACAAAAAATGAGGGACATGAGACAATCACAAAAAAAAAAAAATATGGCTTTCAGAATATGATTTTTTTGTGTAAAAATCATTTTATTGTATAAAACCAAAATAAATAAAAAATAGACATATTAGGTATTGCTGCATCCGTAACAACCTGCTCTATAAAAATATCACATACTCTACCCCCAAAAGGTAAATGTTGTAAAAAAATTAAATAAAAAGTCACATACATCACAAAAAGTGTAATACCAAGCAATCAAAAAGTATGCCATATACTGGCTCTCAGAATATGGAGACACTAAAACATGATTGTTGATTGTTTTCATTTTTTGGTTAATACTAAGTCCAATATGGCTGTTCCCCTAGTCAGGTTCTGAACCAGCTGGGAACGGTAATTATCTCCGGTTATCACCAGGTTTCCTTTATGAGATCTACAGGTTTCAGTTTCCCAGTCTATATCTGAATAGCTGAAGTTCCCCATAATAGGAACCTCATGATTTTCCGCCTCGTCTATTTAGATTATGATTTTTTGTGGACTCTGTTATATTAGGTGGCTTATAATAAACTCCTATTAGTATTTTATTAATGTTTATGGCTCCATGTATTTCTACCCACAGTGACTCCACATGTTCATTTCCCTCACCTATATCTTCCCGGAGGTGGGCTTTAGACAGGACTTTACATAAAGGCAGACCCCTCCTCCTCTCCAGTTTTGATGATCCTTTCTAAACAGACTGTAGCCCTGTATGTTTACTGCCCAGTCATAGCTATTATACAGCCATGTCTCGGTTATTCCCACTATGTCATATTTCTCCTCACACATCACTTCTTCCAGTTCACCAGTTTTATTAGTCAGGCTTCTGGCTTAAGAGTACATACAATTGAGAGGTTTATGTATGTTTTTTACCCTACACCTTTCCTTATGAACTGTTTTAGTCCCTCTTTCCACTCCTCCCCCAGTACCATTATCTTGCCCCAGGTCTCTATCTTCACAATCTTCCCCTCCTACAATGTAATTACCCTCCCCCCAGTCCCTAGTTTAAACACTCCTCCAACCTTCTAGCCATCTTCCCCTTCAAAACAGCTGCACCTTCCCCATTAAGGTGCAGCCCATCCCTACAATAGAGTCTGTAGCCGATAGAGAAGTTGGCCCACTTTTCCAGGAACCTAAACCCCACCTTCCTACACCTATTCTTGAGCCACTTGTTAACCTCCGTAATCTACTGTTGCCTTTCTTGTGTGGCTCGTGGTACAGGTAGTATTTCGGAAAACACTACCTTTGAGGTCCTTGCCCTAAGCTTGTGACCTGAATCCCTAAAATCATTTTTAAGGACACTCAACCTACCTCTAACTTTGTAATTGGTTACAATATGGACCATTGCTGCTGGATCTTCACCAGCCCCTTCCAGTAATCTGTCAACCTGACCCACGATGTGTCAAACTCGAGCGCCAGGAAGACAACACACCGTTTGACGATCCCAGTCTTTTTAACAGATAATAAAACATTCCCCATTTTGCTTTGAGAGTGAAGGTCTAAAAGCATGGCTATTCAATAATTATCAGATTGCTTGATGCTATCGATAAGCCTGTCAGTACATAAGTAAGCAAGAATACAGCTTGCCATGCTTGTCAGCATGCCCGAGGACCCAGTTCTTTCCATCTCCACCCCCATTGATGTGATTGGTCATCATGGTCAGTGTCATCATTATCAACATCACCCTCCTGCTCCTCCACCATTGACTCCTACTCCTCCTATGGTAGCTCCTCAACCTCCTTCTCCTCCACTTCCTCCTCCATGGGACTTTTTTCATGTGGATCCCCAACAGCAAGATGCATAGGCTGTTCTTCTTCTGCGATCTCTTGTTGCATCAGTGTGAGCCTTTGCTCTAATATAACTATTAGAGATGAGCAAAGTTTTGAAAATTTTGATTCAACAAACTCTGACAAGAAATTTGATTTGTTAAAAATTAATTTGTCACAAATCGCGATAAATCAGGTATACCCAGGCCACACTGCCCAATCATTTTCATCCCATATGGTGGTCCAATCTCATTGTGAATGCTTGGAACTTAAACTGCAGGGAGAGTGTATGTTCTAGTGCACCCACATTCATAGCTAATCCATTCTGTAGGTACGGTGCCGTCAGCATTACAGGTGTAATTTATCGCTGTCTACTGTACATCACTGTGCAGTGCACCAAGATTCATAGCTAATCCTTTCTGTTAAGCAAAAAGAAAAGCATATAGCTCCATTTAATAAAGCAAAAACCTGTGTGTGCCCCTGCAGGAGCTGTGTCCACATGGCTCCTTAGTGGAAAAAAGTAAAGAAATGGAAGCAGTATCAATAAAGTAGTGGAGAAAAAAATGTTCTTTTAATGCATGTTGTGGAAGTCCAAACACATGCTTTTTAATCTATTCTGTTAACTATAGATTTACTGTGCATCAGAATTAAAGGTCACTGTTACTGTCAGGTCTAATTTATTGCCGTAGACTAAACCATGCAGTACCCCAAGATTCAAGTAGTTGCCCCATGACAGAATGGGAAGGGTGGCAGCAGCAGTGGCAGTAACAGTGGCAATAGTGGCCCCATGACAGAATGGGTAGGGTGGCAGCAGCAGCAGCAGTAGTTGCAGTGACAGTAGTGGCCCCATGACAGATTGGGGAGGGTGGCAGCAGCAGCAGTAGTAGTAGCAGTGACAGTAGTGGGCTAGTGACAGATTGGGGAGGGTGGCAGCAGCAGTGGCATTAACAGTAACAATAGTGGCCCCATAACAAAGTGTGGATGGGAGCCAACAGCAGTGGCGCTCCACTCGGAGGGGCCTGTGAAGACAGAGATGATGCAAATGAAAGGCTTTTCTGGGGCGTGAAAGGAGGAGGAGCAGGAGGAATGCCCTGCTTCTAAGGCACAGTATGAGACTCAGAGGTGACCTTTACATCATCTTGCTGTAATTCAGAGGAGGAGTGAGCCACAGTTCACAATGCCATTTTCTTTGTACTCAATAATAATGTAAAGCCTATCAGAAGCAAGGGGAACTGTGGCCTGCTGCTACTGCTACAGCTGCTAATGTGTGGTGCCGAAGGTGCTGCTACTGCTGTTTGCACTACTACAGCCACCCACATTCTCACTCTCAGATGACAAGGCATGGTTCTTTCATTTTCCACTCTTCCATTTACCAGACATTTTATTATGAAGCCTATAAATGAAAAGTCACAGGTTTAGTATACAGATTAATAAACAATACTCATAAAATTGCAAGTGTTTTTTTTTCCTGTCATTTACAAACTGAGGTGCCATTAAACATCCCTCCCCTTCTACAAACATACTGTACACTGGTATTGACAATGTTCAATGGAAATACAGTGTGTGGAATGAAACAGGTATATAAATGCTGTTATTGCAGCCCAATGATTTCTGTAATAATGCACAGTATCTTGATGTAATGCAATGAATTAATGGTTAACTTGTATATAAATGCTGTTATTGCAGCACAACGTGTTAACTGAAACTGTGGCTATCTTGAAGCAATACAATGCCTTAACTATAAACTGGTATCTAAATACTGTTATAACAGCACAATACATTCACTAAAACGGTAGGTATCTTGATGCAATACAATGCATTAAATGTTAACTGGTATATAAATGGTGTTATTGCAGCAGAATGCTTCAGTGAAACTGCGGGTATCTTGATGCAATGCAATGTGTTAACTAGGGGAGTAACTAGAAAACTATGAGCCCTATAGCTAATTTTTGAATGAGGCATGCTGAGCAACTTTCATGCAACTCCTTCTCAGATGCCGTATCACTATTGACCGTGCCATTGGAGGGGTTAAATGGCCTTGATTGGAGTCATCTCTGATCCTGGACATTCCGGCTGAGTATCTGCTGTATTATACAGTTTGCACCTGCTGTGAATGGAGTGGAATCAGCTGTTCAAGAAGGTAGCGGTGCTGGCCGTAGCGCCATGGCCTTCTCTCTGCTTTTTCTAGTCTGAGTGATGACACATTCATCTGTCACTTGGCCTCCAAGCAGCTCAGCCCCATTCAGGTTATCGCTATACCACTCAAGTAGCTGCTATACTGTACTGTACTGTGTATAATGTACATTAGGAACTCCTCTCCCTTCTGAAAACAGCTGGTTAGCGGAGTCCCGGGTGTTGGACCCCTACCGATCAGATACTGATGACCTATCCAAAGGACTTATCCAGTGAAGCCCTAAACTCCAACCGCACCACTGTCCCTACCTTCTTCCACAATCCGTTCTAAATGACGTCCCACAACTGGACACCTATCCCTCTTAAAATGCTGGGGCATATTAGAAGCAGTAACCAGGGAGAAAACAAGAAACATAGTGATAGGCAAAAAAAGTCAGAAAGATGCAAACAGAGAGGATACAAGCTGACGCCAGCTCCTAATTGGTATGGCATCACATGTGACCCAGAGATGATGTCAATTCATGCAGGCCGCCAGTGCCAAACCTGATTTCCCCAGCAACCATAGTAACACTGCCATGATGTCAACCGCTGGCTCACATGGACATGTGTCACTGGTGCTATCTCCCAGGAACAGCACTCTTTGTGGGTGTGTGGTATGGTAAGTACGTTAGAGATTGGTTGCTATAGGCAACTAAGTCTGTTTTTCTTTGCACCAGTTTTTAATAGATCTATCTCATGTCTTCAGGTTGCAAGCTGTGCAAAGAATGGCTATCTAGGCGTTCTAAGGACCTGTCAGAATACAGCCCTCTGATTGGATGACAAGCTGTCTGTCAGCCTTTGAGTCAAGCAGGGCAAGTCCTGCCTCCCTTCTATCACATGATCCTCCATCTTCTTCTTTTCTTTTTCCCCATCCATTTTCAAAGTAAAATGGTGCTGGTGCCAAATTTCAGATTTGTTTGGCAGCAGAATTTTTGTGCACTTTGTATTGAATCTGATTTGTTCAGGATCAAATTGTTCATCTCTAAAAATCATTAAAAAAATGCTAAAATAATAAAAAAAAAAAACACCAGCAGAATATGTTCATAATAAAAACCTGATTGAAATAATATGTCATTTACTGACAATACATGCCTTTTAAGGAGGAAACTTTTTTTTTTAATTTTTTATTTTTTTATTTATTAAAAGCTATGAGCACAAAGAGAAAATAAATTAAATAGTTTTGAACATCATGAACTATTAGCATATAATTGAAACTGAGAAGCCATATAATTATGTTGGGCAATCTGACATTATCATATGTGAGTTATTATCAAGTGTCCAAAATCTTAATTTGGAAAAGATAATTCTCATTCCTTACAAGCGTAACAGCGTAGCCTTCTATTTTAAATCTACCTGTAAGTCTTGTAAATCTCCTTGTCCAGAAATGTAATATCTTTGCTAACCTACACCCACACTAACCTACATTAACCCTAACCTTTTCCATTAGGTAGGCAATTGACCTTGTATTTGAGGTCTTTTGCATATCTTTTATTACAGAAGGTCACAATTGTTCTGAAATTGTTGCAATTGATCTGTTAATCATTGCAGTTCTATTTAATTTCAAAAATGGAATTGAAGCCCAATGATGTACAATGCAACCAAGGCAGCATTAGCTCCCCCTTGGGCATAATCTTAAAGGGGTATTCCAGTTTTCATTTATTTACTTTTTACAGTTGTGCTCAAAAGTTTACATACCCCTGCAGAATTTTGGCTGTCTTGGCCTTTTTTCAGAGGATATGAATGATAACACAAAAACTTTTTTCCACTCCTGGTTAGTGGTTGGGTGAAGCCATTTATTAGCATTTTGAGCACAACTGTATTTGCATAGGCTGAGTTTACACTTCAGTTATTTGATCAATTATTTCCATCAGTGATTGTGAGCCAAAACCAGTAGTGAAGCCTACTCTGACATAACATATAAAGGAAAGATCTATTCCTGTTTTCTGCTTTTTGACCCGCACCTAGTTTTGGCTCACAATAACTGATGGACTGAAGTGTGAACTCAGCCTTAGGGCTCATGCACACAAACATATTTACTTTCTGTGTCATTTCCTTTATTTTTTTTGTGGACCATATGCAGATACATTAATTTCAATGGGTCTTTCAAAAAAAAAACCCAGAAGTTACTCCTGTCTAGAGTTGATCGAACGTGCTCGTAACAAGCACTGTACTGCTCGGATCCCCTGAGCTCGCATGCCCGCAGGCATCCGGATCCGTCCTCACCCGACTGTAAGTCAATGGGGGCGGATCCGTTTGGTATGACACACGAGTGTGTCATGCCAAACGGATCCGTCCCCACTGACTTACAGTCGGGTGAGGAGGACGGATCTGTTTGGTGTCACACATTAGTGTGTGTTACCAAATGGATCCGTGCCCATTGACTTACAGGCAGGTGAGGATGGATCCGGATGGCTGCGCAGCGGAGCGCAGGGGATCCAAGCAGTACAGTGCTCGTTACAAGCACGTTTGATCAACTCTACTCCTGTCCTATTAGGGCTCATGCACACAACCGTATGTATTTTGCGATTCGCAAAAAATATGGATGACGTTTGCGGGCATTCCGTATTTTGCGGAACGGAAAACTGGCCCCTAATAGAACAGTCCTATCTTTATCTGTAATACGGACAATAATATGACATGTTCTATTTTTTGAGAAAAGGACATACGGAAACGGAATGCACATGGAGTAACTTCTGTTTTTTCTTGCGGACTCATTGAAATGAATGGTTCCGCATACGGTCCGCAAAAAAATTGGAGCGTACACTGAAAGAAAATACGTTTTTGTGCATCACAGACAAGGATAGTACTGTTCTATTAGGAGCCAGCTGTTCCGTTCTGCAAAATACGGAATGCACGCAGACGTCATCCGTATTTTTTGCGGATCCGTTTTTTGCGGACTGCAAAATATATATGGTTGTGTGCATGAGCCCTTATATAATAGGAAATCTGTCTCTCCTATGGATGCATTTTACAGGACTGAAACAGATTGTCCATTTTTTTTTTTTTTGAGGGCGAGGCAAATGCACGGATATAATAAAGTCTGCAAGCAAAATTTTAAACAGATATCGTATTCTCTAAAGAAATAAATGTAATAATTAAAACCGGAATACCTCCTTAATATTTCACATCTTATGTTTGACCTGGATTAATTAACTGCCTTTGTATTTGTGACTACACTCTGTGCCTTACAGTAACTGGATAACATGCTTTCTTTTATACTGATCTTGGCAAGTTTTGATTTTGCGTATCGTTCGTGCACCCATTAGGGTGCGTTAACATGGCGGATTTTGACTCTGTCAAAATCCACCACATATATCTCAGTAGAAACTGCTATGGTTTCTGCCAAGGTTGTTCATTTAGGATTCTCGTGACCCACTCGTGGCTTAGCTCCCTTGAATGGAGTCAAAATGTGAGTGGACATCCTCTGTGTCTTCAAGCGGCAGCTGTCCACACACCTTGCCAGGAAGGGACATATCCCTCCTTGGCACATTCGTGGCTTTAAAACTCCAGCCTGCAAACTTCAGGGCTGTCTCCCATTGAAAATTCATAATTTGGTGTCCACATCAAAATTCCGATGGAAGATTTCACTTTGTGAACGGACCCTTAGGCTACATTCATATGACCGTATCTGCAAAAAATATGGATGACGTCCATGTGACATCTGTATTGCATCCATTTTTTTGGCAGATCTATTGCAACAATGCCTATCCTTGTCTGCAAAATGGGGAAGAATAGGACATGCTCTATATTTTTTGCGGGGCTATAGAGTGGACATATGAATAAGGACAGCACACTGTGTGCTGTCTGCATTTTTGCAGACCCATTGAAATTAATGGGTCCTCATCCAATCCGCAAAAAACAAACAAAAACAAAAAACAAAAATGGAACGGACACGGAAACAAAATACATTCATGTGAATTTAGCCTTACTATGTTTCCCTGAGTGTATGAGATGGGGCAATACGCATCATACAATTTTAGAATAGTGACGTGAGATTATATGACCAACTTTAACAGGTGGGATTCATTTTGATTTTTTAGCGTATTATGCTGTCTTTTCTACATGTGCAGCATTCACCTTTAACCAGCATAGCATTGTGTTACTTTGTGTCATGCAGTACAAATCGTATATAACAGTTAGGCACAGTACACTTGTTAAATCTGTATACATGCTACTTTTACATTTTAAGAGCTACCCTTTATGACAGTAAAAAAACTTTATGATATAAAAAAATTAACACTGAATAACAATGAATAGCTGGACACTTAGTAGCATATGGATTTTAATACAATTTCACAGTTCGCTGGATTAAAGTGCTTAACTAGACCACTGTATTTGAGGCAGTTCATTATTGTATAGGATTCTTCCTTTACGTATATCTTTTTGACCAGTTTAACATTAGCAGCATGTAGAGGTGACCGTTTAATCCATCAAGTCATGTCACATGGATCCATCCTTATTGCAAAAAAAAAAAAAAAAAAAAGCTGTCATATGTTTACAAATGATCTAGGTCAGAAACAATTAAATTACATAGATAAATTAGAATTTCAAACAGTCTCCTGCCTTTAGCAATTTCCTCCATTAACCTTTACACATGTAAATCCCTTGGTTGTCTGTTTCAAGGAAAGGAGAGAAATCCAATGTTTGCTGTTTCGTTTTATGTAACGTTAACTGGTTTCTAAATGTCATTTCATTTTGTTCAAGTTAGGATCACAAAAAGTAGCAGGCATTTAGTTTCACAGTATACTGTACATACAGCCCACAAAATAAACAGGTATTGCTCTCATATCTGTTGAGGCCTTATGAGATGATTGATGACAGACAGATGGATAAATAATAGATATAGATAGATAGATAGATAGATAGATAGATAGATAGATAGATAGATAGATAGATATTGCCATATGCGGAACCATTCATTTCAATGGGTCTGCAAAAAAAACAAAAAACAAAACAGAAGCTACTCCTGTAAAATGCATCCTAAGGAAAGACAGATTTCCTATTATATAAGGGCTCATGCACACGATCATATGTTATTTTACAGTCTACAAAACAAATCCACAAAAAATATGATTGGCATCCGTGTGCATTCTGTATTTTGCAGAACGGAACAGCTGGCCCCTAATAGAACAGTTATTTCCTTGTCCTTGATACAGACAATAAGGGCTCATGTACACAAATGTATTTTCTTTCCGTGTCCGTTATGGTTTATTTGTGGACCATATGTGGAACCAGTGTGCATTCCAAATCCATATGTCTGTATGTCCATTCCACCAAAAAACAGAACATGTCCTATTATTATCCGCATTACGGACAAGGGTAGGACTGTTCTATTAGGGGCCAGATGTTCCGTTCCGAAAAATACAGAATGCACACGGACGTCATCCTTATTTTTTGCTGATCCGTGTTTTGAAGACTGCAAAATACATACAGTCTTGTGCATGAGCCCGTAGCCAAAAACATGCTAATTCCTAGCAACAGGTTTCATCCATTTAAATCCTCAAATCATCATCTTCATCATAAAACATCTATTTTATTCTTTAACAAAATGGTATTAATGTTTGAAAAAAGTATTTTAATATTAGGTTTGACATTCAAAATGCAAATATAATATTAATGCATTGTACAAAATGTGCCTATATAGAATAAATACTAAATCATAGGGACCATATTGGTATCCAGAGTATTTTAAATAATAGACTCAATCAATGTCAGCAGAGCACTATAGCTATAAGGCGGCTCAATGCTTAGTCATCACATTTTGCAAATGCTGTAATGAGAAAACTTGTCAATCAAACCTTCACATGTTAAATTACTGCATCAGATAATCTATACATCTTAACAGTCTAGAGGCTGATTAAAAAAAACATAAGATGCCATCTCAATAACATTACTGTTCTCAGGGGTTCGTCATACCCTTCAATAGGAAAATATGTGGCCTTTGCATTTAAAAATGTGTTTTGTTTTTATGGATTTTATATGTAATATAATTGCATTATTATTATTATTATTATTATTATTATTATTATTGTAGCAAAATTGCAAAAAAAACATAAATGACAAATTTAGACTTCATTCACACATCCGTATGTGTTTTGCGGTCCGCAAATAGCGGATCCGCAAAAAAAATGGATGATGTTCCGTATGGCTTCCGTGTTTCCATTTTTTTTTTTTGCGGATCCATTGTAACATAGTAACATAGTTTGTAAGGCCGAATAAAAAGACATCTGTCCATCCAGTTCAGCCTGTTTTCCTACAAGTTGATCCAGGGGAAGGCAAAAAAAAACCCTGTGAGGTAGAAGCCAATTTTCCTCACTTTAGGGGGAAAAATTCCTTCCCGACTCCAGTCAGGCAATCAGAATAACTCCCTGGATCAACGACCCATCTCTAGTAACTATAACCTGTAATATTATTACCCTCCAGAAATACATCCAGGCCCTTCTTGAACTCTCTTAGTGAACTTACCATCACCACCTCCTCAGGCAGAGAGTTCCATAGTCTCACTGCTCTTACCGTAAAGAATCCTCTTCTATGTTTATGTACAAACCTTCTTTCCTCCAGACGCAGAGGATGTCCCCTCGTCACAGTCACAGTCCTCGGGATAAATAGATGATGGGAGAGATCTCTGTACTGACCTCTGATATATTTATACATAGTTATCAGATCTCCCCTCAGTCGTCTTTTTTCTAAAGTGAATAACCCTAATTTTGATAATCTTTCTGGGTACTGTAGTCCACCCATTCCAGTTATTACTTTAGTTGCCCTCCTCTGAACCCTCTCCAGCTCTGCTATGTCTGCCTTGTTCACAGGAGCCCAGAACTGTACACAGTACTCCATATGTGGTCTGACTAGTGATTTGTAAAGTGGCAGGACTATGTTCTCATCACGGGCATCTATGCCTCTTTTGATGCAACCCATTATCTTATTGGCCTTGGCAGCAGCTGTCTGACACTGGTTTCTGCAGCTTAGTTTGCTGTTCACTAAAATTCCTAGGTCCTTTTCCATGTCAGAGTTACCCAATGCTTTACCATTTAGTATGTACTGGTGACTTGCATTATTCCTTCCCAAATGCATAACCTTACATTTGTCAGTGTTAAACCTCATCTGCCACTTTTCTGCCCAAGCCTCCAGTCTATCCAGATCCTGCTGTAGCAGTGCACTGTCCTCCTCTGTGTTAATTACTTTACACAGTTTAGTGTCATCTGCAAAAATTGATATTTTACTGTGCAAGCTTTCTACAAGATCATTAATAAATATATTGAAGAGAATAGGACCCAATACAGACCCCTGTGGTACCCCACTAGTGACAGTGACCCAATCTGAGTATGTACCGTTAATAACCACCCTCTGTTTTCTATCACTAAGCCAGTTACTTACCCACATACAGACATTTTCTCCCAGGCCAAGCATTCTCATTTTGTATACTAACCTTTTATGTGGTACCGTGTCAAACGCTTTGGAGAAGTCCAAATATACGACATCCATTGAGTCGCCGCGGTCAAGTCTAGAACTTACCTCCTCATAGAAACTGATTAAATTGGTTTGACATGACCGATCCCTCATGAAGCCATGCTGATATGGAGTTATTTGCTTATTTTCATTGAGGTACTCCAAGATAGCATCTCTCAGAAAACCTTCAAACAGTTTACCCACAACAGAAGTTAAACTTACCGGCCTATAGTTTCCAGGCTCTGTTTTTGGACCCTTTTTGAATATTGGCACCACATTTGCTATGCGCCAATCCTGTGGAACACTCCCAGTCAGTATAGAGTCCTTAAATATCAGAAATAAGGGTCTGTCGATTACATTACTTAATTCTCTTAGGATACGGGGGTGTATGCCAACCGGTCCTGGTGATTTGTCTATTTTAATATTTTTAAGACGTTGCTGCACCTCTTCCTGGGTCAGAGAGGACACTTTTAAAGGGGAATTTACTTTTATACTCTGCATTTCATCTGACATTTTATTTTCCTCAGTGAATACAGTGGAGAAAAAGTTATTTAGTAGCTTTGCTTTCTCCTCATCGCTCTCTGCTACTCCCCCCTCATTACTCTGTAAGGGGCCGACACCTTCAGGTTTATACTTTTTAGTATTTATATAATTGAAGAACATTTTAGGGTTAGTATTACTCTCTTTGGCGATTAATCTCTCGGTCTCTAGTTTGGCTGTTTTTATGTGTCTTTTACATATTCTATTTTTTTCCTTATAGTTTTTCAATGCTTCCTCACTCCCCTCCTGTTTTAGTGATTTAAATGCTTTCTTTTTGTCATTTATTGCTTTCTTTACAGTTCTATTTATCCACATTGGTTTTTTCTTGTTTCTTATTATTTTATTCCTATATGGTATGTACCTCTCACAATTAGATATTAGGATGCTTTTAAAAATATCCCATTTTGTGGCTGTATTTTTATTTTTGAGGACTTTGTCCCAGTTAGTTAGGCCTATGGCCTCTCTTAGTTGGCTAAATTTTGCTTTTTTGAAGTTTGGTATTTTTGTTCCTCCCTGAAGAAACGCTCTTTTGAATGACAATTGGAAGGTTATTATGTTATGGTCACTATTTCCCAGGTGTCCCCCGACCTGCACACCTGTTGTTCTGTCAGGTCTATTGGTTAATACTAAGTCCAGTATGGCCGTCCCTCTAGTGGGGTCCTGAACCAGTTGGGAAAGGTAATTGTCTTTGATTATTTCCAAGAACCTGTTTCCTTTATGAGATGTACAGGTTTCAGTTTCCCAGTCTATATCTGGGTAGTTGAAGTCCCCCATAATAACGACCTCATTATGATTTGCCGCCTCGTCTATTTCATTTAGAAGTAGATTCTCTGTGGTCTCTGATATATTGGGTGGTTTATAATAAACCCCTATTAGTATTTTATTGTTTTTGGCTCCATTTATTTCTACCCACAGTGACTCCACATCTTTATGTCCCTCACTTATATCTTCCTGGAGTGTGGGCTTTAGGCATGACTTTACATAAAGGCAGACCCCTCCCCCTCTCCGGTTTATAAAATTTGACATTTATAACATTTATTTACATTTACATTTATAACATTTATTGTAACAATGCCTATCCTTGTCAGCAAAATGGACAAGAATAGGATATGTTCTAACTTTTTTGCAGAACGGAAATACGGACATACGGAAATGGAATGGACACAGAGTACCTTCCGTTTTTTTTTTTTGCGGACCCATTGAAATGAATGGTTCCTCATACGGTCCGCAAAAAAAACGGTACGGACACGGAAACAAAATACGGTTGTGTGAATGAAGCCTTAGGAGAGTAATAAGTTATCTATTTTCTACTATCTATCTATCTATCTATCTATCTATCTATCTATCTATCTATCTATCTATCTCAGGGTCATAATTACCATAGCGGCAGACCATGAGACTGCTCTGGGGCCCAGGGCAAGAGTGGGCCCAGTCGTAATTGGGATTATCACCTCTTCTACTGGAGGTGATAACTTGGTCAGGACTCTACCCTCTAAAGAAACAACTTTTAGTAAATGAGGCAGTGGAAAAAAATGGCCCAAGGGTCATTTAAAAGTGCTTAGGCAGAAAGCCTTCTGTCATGTGTGGGGGGCCGGGTATGATCCTTGCTATGGGGCCCTTACTTCTCTATGCACACCACTGATCTATCTCATATCGATGTATCTATCTATATATAAAGATATGACAAACTAGAGCGCTTGCCATTATTTATAATGGTCATTTAACTCTTTACATCTACTAATGCACACATTTACATTATATTCTCTATAGATAAGTAATATATGTGAACACATTCAACTTTATATGGCTTTGCTGTATAACAAAAGTGGAATCCTTCCTGATTGCAGGTTCTTTACAAACAATTAAAATCCAACTTGGTCACCAAAACAAAATCCATCTAGTGTAAAAATTTGAGTAAAAACCAGTGATAAGAGGATGCTTTCTGGAGGTACGAACCATGAGAAACATTTGGGAGACATACGATTGGCTCAAAGCACACAAACAAATTTTACTTTACACCAGGAAGTGTGAGGTCACTGTATAGACATGGAGCGGGAATTTTTACATTTAGAGAAACCAGAAAAGGGAAAACAAAAACCCAAAATACAGGTTACACACTTTTCTGGAGACACAACATATATGGATCTACAGCTGCATAATATATTTTTAACAGTATGTATGCTGTAAACTTGTGCTTCTCCAAACTACGAGGAGGCCTGACAGGCCAGAAAGGTGCCCTGACTCCTTACACCATTGTAGATGAGGTGCAGCTGGGAATGTATGTTTGATAGAAATAAGCTGCACAGAGTTTTCACTGGCTATAGCAGACTATGGCTTTGTGTCTTAGTAACACAATAACCTCCTTTCTGCTTATTATAATGCTACATAGTGTTTAGGAAACAAAGTGTAATATTTTTGGCATCAAGTTGGAGCAAAATTAGTGAAGCCTGTGCATAACCATATATTAAAGTAGAATTCCCGCAAAAATGTTTATTCTCTGACCTGTTAGAAAGGTGCATGATGTAATCTGTAGTGAATGCAATCTTCTCATCAGTGACTGTATCTGTGAGCTATCCCCTCACAGCTGTAGCTGTGTCATGTGACCAACTCTATGATCTGCAACTGACACAGGACAGGAAGTCAGTTACTTCCCTATTCATTCCTATGAGAGTGAGGCTTAAATAGGAATACATAGAGAAACTGACTTCCTGTCTACACATAAGATGCTTTGTCAGTTGGTGAGTCTAATTTCTAGTCACATGACACATGAGAACCAGTTGGGAGATATAACTCACAAATACAGACACTGGTAAGAAAACTACAGATTACATCATGTACCTTTCTAGCAGGTCAGAGAATAACATTTTTTGCGGGAGTTCTTTAATTGGTGGAGACAGAGTACACTTTGAGAAGTCCTTCTTTAATCTGTCCATGCTTGTATTGCCTCTTTTTAAAGATCTTTTTAAAGATCCCTTCCCAATTGGCATAGTGTTTTAGTGAATATTTTATGACAATATGTTGTTTGGCTGTAGCTTTAAAAAGATTTCTAAAAATAAATGGTGGAAATTTCATTTTCAGGTAGAGACCCATTCCTGCAAAAGCTTACAATTTATGTAGGAGAAAAAGCATTTACCACAGAAGGATTAGATTGTGTGAACATAAACTATATCACCTAGGTATATTTTCTTCACATACCCTGCTCCCTTAATAGCTTTCTAAGCATTTCAAGACATTGTATGTATTCATCTTAGCTGTTTAGGTCATTATTAGAGCTTCTCCAGTTCCAGGAATTTTATCAGCATTTTTCCAGTGTAGAAATATATTACTTTTTAGAGAAAAGTAGTCCAGTGGATCATACCTTAAAAAAAAAAAAAAACTTGTTCCTGGAGGGAGTGGTCATATGAACGATCCTGCAGATGACTGATCAACTGAGATGCCGCCGATCATTTTCTCTGTTTATGGGCTTTTATTCTTTAAATAAATTTGTCTGAAAAATAAAATGCATTGTTCAATCACTGAAGTAAGCAGTTGCCTGTAGTAATGTGAATTGAAGATGAATACTTGTACATTCTAGGTCTTTTATAACAGTGAGTTGGCAGGTGTAATTATGACCATAACAATATCCAGATAGATCTGATCTAAGTTAGAGGAACAGATGTATAATAGATCATGTTTGCATATAAGCAATATAGTAACAAACTAGAAGACAACATACAACATATAGAGGAACCAAGTATGCCTAACTTGGTGGGTGGATGGCATATACAGCAAACATGCTACTCATATTCTTAAAGGGGTTTTGACACTTCAGCATATAACATTTATCATGTAAACAAAGTTACTACAAGGCACTTACCAATGTATTGTGATTGTCTATATTGCTAACTTTGCTGGTGTAATACCCCAGAGTGGTATTACTATTTCAGCACTCTGCCACTCTCTCAAATGGTCTAACATTAATGCCATCTGTGTATTTATTTCCAGGTCCTTCAACACAATGCATTTCTATTATTGTTATGCAACTGTTTTGTTCATGTACCTGGTTCACCGACAGGTGGCAGTTTAAATGGCAGAGCTATACTTAGAGAGAATGGAACTCACCATTCCATTCTTCCTCCCTTTAGGCAGAAGTGGGCCAGTCCTGCTTCCTATCAGAGGGGAAAGGCAGCAGTTTCCAGTTAATTCTAGTGCTAGTCTAGTCTGGACAGGAGTAAGGTGTGGTACGCTCACAGCCTGATGTGCCTATGTCAGCCAGAGCTGCCTAAACTCTACTGATCATGGAAACAGATGTCTGGAAGCAATAGGGACCAATCGTTCTTTGGTCACCACAAGAGAAATCAACAAGAGGAATAGTTCTTCAGTTGAAGATAAGTTATTTACTGGGTGTCATGAGGGGAATAACAGCCCAAGGCACCCCATCCTGGAAAACCAAAACTGACCTAAAGTAGAGAAACCAGACTAAGGGCTCATGCATATGACCATATGTATTTTGCTGTCTGCAAAAAATGGATCCACAAACAATATGGCTGGCGTCAGTGTGCATTCTGTATTTTGCAGAATGGAACAGCTAGCCCCTAATAGGACAGTCCTATCCTTGTCCGTAATGTGGACACTAATAGGATATGTTCCATTTTTTTGTGTAATGGAAATATGGGCATACGGAAATGGAATACACACAAAGTAACTTCCTTTGTTGTTGTGGAGGCAGCAAAATGAATGGTTCCGTATACGGTCCGCAAAAAAAGAAAAAAAGGAACGGACATGGAAAGAAAATATGTTTGTGTGCATAATCCCTAAAGCAGAGTTTCCTGCAGCATAAAGAAAATAAGCAGAGTATTTAAGCAAGCTTGTCAGTACCGTAGAGAGAGAAAGAAAGTAAAGCTATCAAGTTTGCCTGCCAGTTTATGCCAAAGCCTGCTGGAACCAAGACAAAGTCTGAAAATCATTTGGATGAAAGTTTATCCAAGTAAAGCTGCCGTTGAATTTCATATCAAGGTCTGGACTGAAGGTCTGAAGTTATTTTTCCATCATCCCTCAATTATTTCACTCTTTAATGCTGCAAAGCCTAAGCCTGGGTTCCCGCTATATCTAGGCAGGGGCACCATGACATTTTTAGGCCGCACCACACCACTCCGCATTCAACAACACCTAGGACGCTTTAGGGCCCTGGGGTGTGGCTCGTTGCACTGGCTGGATTCATTTTTCCATTGCAGTACATGTCTTGTTTCCATGGTTACGACAACGCTGCAATCCATCAGCGTAGCTGTATTTCCATAGTATAAAAAAATCCATCAGCCTATGTACAGTCCTATGGTCCCGGTCACCAGAGAGGCCAGCATTTTTTCCTATAGTGTGCAAGCATGAGCACTACTGTTGGATTGCAGGGTGGTCATAACCATAGAAACGAAAAATGTACGTATAATGGTATGGGAAAAATTAATCCAGCGAGCAAAGGAAGAACATGGATAATCAGAATACATTAGTAAATGATTTGTATTAACTTTCACTACATGATAAATGCCACTTGCTGAAGTGGCAAAACCCTTTTAAGGCTTCCAAAAACATTCAATAGCTGTCGGCTGACAGCTATCTCTCCCGGCTCCCACATACATATTTGACTAGGCTTAATGTGTATGTGCTTTCTATGGGGAAAGAGGAGGAAGCTGCTGCCAGACACCTCTGCAGAATAAAATACATATAATGATATAATTAAATATTTCTCAATGTCATTACATTAAAAGCTACAGTAGGTTACTTAATAGAGATGAGCGAACGTGCTTGTAACGAGCACTCTACAGCTCGGCTCCCCTGCGCTCTCATGGGCGCAAGCAGAGGAGGACAGAAGCGGCTGCCTGCGCCCATGCGAGCGCAGGGGAGCCGAGCGGTACAGTGCTCGTTATGAGCACGTTCGCTCATCTCTATTACTTAACTATTGCAGTGTAGGGCAGAAAAAAAACAAAAAAACTTTGTATCAGAATATTCACTTGTTAATCCCTTAGTGACCAAGCCAGATTACTTTAGCAGAGAATATCTACGTAAGGGTTTTGCACATCCAAATAATTCTCACATTCTGTGAGTTTTTTCATCACATATTGTATTTTATTTTGGTGGTAAAATTTAACTGACACAATTTCAGCATATTTATTAAAAAATACAAAAATCAATGTCAATTTGTAAAAACTGCCATATTTTTCAACTGCCATATTTCACATATATACTTTTTTTTTCTGCACCAAGCCAAGTTTGCACTATGTGAGACGCTGACAGGTTGCCTAGGAGACCCAGCATGCCGGCTGGATCTCCTAGGCTTCCATACATGGCAGACGCCGATGCCTCTGTAAGGCATCGGCACTGCCATGGCAACCATCGGCCAGCGCAGCGCAGTGGGCCGATGGACTGAGAGGGAGCTCCCTCTCACAGACCACTCACACGCCGCGGTCAATGCTGACTGTGGCGTGTGAAGGGTTAATCCGCCAGCATCACCATGCACAGCGATGCCAGTGGATTAGCCGCATTCACACATGTACGTGAATATGCGGGAAGGGGTTAAGGTATTCATCTAGGGATATAGTGAGTTTTTTGACCCCTCAATTTTTGAAGAAATCAAAGGTGAAAAAAAATAATTTTTTTACACAAAAGTGTCAATTTAAAGATAGTTTCCCCATTGTGGCCCTGACCTTACATCTTGACATACGCCAGGGCCTAAACATGAAGGAGCAGCCAGTGGCTTTTAGAAAATAAATTGAAAAGTTTCAGGTCCCATTGCACACTTGTAATAGTGTTGGGCTGTCAAACAATAGAAAACTCCCATAAATGGCCCCATTTTAAAAACTAGATCCCTTAAAGCATGAATGTAGTGGTATAGTAAACAAGCTGAGTACAAAATTATTATAGGAAGAAATAGTGGGTATATATGGTTTTCTTCTCATTTTTAATACATTTTAACACAAAATGGGAGAAAAAATATTTTTAAGTGGGTAACTCTGCTACTGTCTATGAAATATGCCACATTCTTATTTTTGTGGTGCATACAGATGAGAATTGAAGCTGTGCACTTTTATGAGAGGAAGATTTCTAAAAAGGCATTTTTCTGTATATATGACAATATCTCGCTAACAAAGTAGCTGTTCCGCATTTCTGTCATTTTGATGCTGTTGTGAGCAGCGTTCTGGCATATAATAAATTATTGCTTTCAGGAAGAAAAAAAAACTGTACTAAAGTGAAGGGCAACATGTCCAAGAAAATGGAGGAAAAGGTATCCAACTATATTGCAAATTCCAGTTTGTTCACAAGATGAAAGAACACGGGTAGGGCTATAATGACAAGCTGACATAACATGACAGAGACTGGTCATACAATGTCTCTTTAGTCCCATTAATCACTATATGAGTTACAAATGTGCCAAGTGATGCGGTGCACCAAAACAGGTCGCTACCCCGGCAAGGTAGAAACCACTATGCACACAAACAATCATCTCTGGATTATATAAAAGAACAGTGTCCAGAACCATCTGTAGAAAAGTAAGGCCTCCTTCACACGATCATTGTGTTTTGCGATCTGCAAATTGCAGATCCGCAAAAAAAAAAACGGATGGCGTCCGTATGGCATCCGTATTTTTTGCGGATCCATTGTAACAATGCCTATCCTTGTCCGCAAAACGGACAAGAATAGGACATGTTCTATTTTTTGCGGGGCTACGGAACGGGCAAACGGATGCGGACAGCACACAGTATGTTCTCAGTAATTTTTGCGGACCCATAGAAATGAAAAATGCGGATTGGAGCCCGCAAAAATACTGTCGTGTGAAAGAGGCCTAATGGATCACTAATCCCCAAAATGCTGTCAGTATTTCTAGAAATGTCGGGTGTAAGAGGTCAACGAAAAACAATTCTGAGTAAAGCCCTTAGTGTACTGGTAAGGAACAACACAATCATTCGAGATCCTCCAAATAAAAAAATATTATGCCTATGTCAGTATCACAATACAGTAATGTGAATGGAATGAACAGCTTTATGTGGCAACACATAGTAATGAATAGTAATAAATGATGAAAAGTAGGAAAAAAATCAGAAAAGGTAAAATTTGTTCCAATGTCTGAAAAAAATATGTACCACAACCCATTCCAAAAAGATCCCTCACTTCCTGGAAAGCCCACAAACTACACAGAATATGAGAATAAATCAACTTCCTCAAAATACTCCCCACCTACCCTTTTTGGTATTAATAATTAGAAACCGTATGGTACGTTTCAAAACCGGAGTAATTGCAAAGGCCTGGTTGTGATGGGCAAGTGGGGCAGTAAAAAGCGGTGATCCCTCCTCCTTCTATGTTTACTAACACACCCAGAATTGTTTCTGAAGATATTTCTAGGTGGCAGTGGCAGGGATAAGGTGAAGGAAGTGGTGTTCTGAAAGCCTTTGAAAGTCCTCAGATTAGAAGGATTGTCCAGGTGCTGGGGACTCAAACAGAAGACTCTCAACCATCTTCTCCTGGAACCTGAGGAAGCTGAGGGTTCCTTGGGCCTTTTTAATTTAAACAAAACCATTATAGGTAGCAATTTAAGTGAGGTAGATTGCTGCCTTTTTATACCAGGTCCTGTTTTTTTTTGCTTCACCAGGTAGAGTGAAGCACCTGGTCCAAGAGGTCTACACCTCCCATAAATGTATTATAGTCTGTCACACATACTGGGACTTGAGTTTGTCAGCACTAGCCCCCCTCTCCCTAACTGCCACTGTGGTATCTGCGGCAGCAGACCCCCGCTGACCTCTCAAGGATGGTCTTCTTGGTGACTGGGCTGTCACACTGGCAAAGGCAGTGGTAACTTTGGCCCTGCCCATCACTCTGTAGTGGCCAGATCCTCCTGCCGGCATACCAGGTGACAGAATCTCCGGCTGTAACGGTAATGGTAATGGTCTTCCACGAGCGGCGGACTGTGCGGCCTGCAACTGCCATGGGCATGGCAGTTGGTAGTGGTACTGTACCACAGTTGGATGGTACACGAAAGTGTTCGTGGTCATCTGTCCCACATGAAGGATCGGTGGTATCGGTGGCGGTGGCGGCAAATCAGGAATCAGGGGTTCCGGCTGATCCTGACCTTGGGATTTCTCTTCAAATCTCAAGGTCTCAAGGTCACAAGCCTCTTCTGCGGCCTGGGCCTCCTCACTCCAGTCTTCCGGGGGCGCTGCAGGAGTAGGTGGTCGCTTTAAGATTTTCACCCCAGTAGCAAAGGGGCCTTGGACGCTCTTCCTGGGGGTATACTCCACGTAATCCCCTGCGTGGAGATTGTGGCGTACGGGCAGAAGATACAGCCGCTTAACTGAACGGCGGTTAACATATAATTCCTCCGCCGTCTCCTCATCGCCGATAAAACCGACTCCCCGCTCCACGTTGAACCAAATAACGGTTCCCCTTCGGCGCTCCAGCTTAGGGTCACCGGACCGTGGGTGCTCCAAAACTTGCACCACCCACTCCTCCACCAGCTTTTTATATTCCCAGAGGGTCTGAGCGTTTCGGGTGACAGCCTCAGGGACCATCAAATTCTGGCGTAAGGAGTAGTCCTTGCAGACAGAGCGGGAACTCCTGCCGCCTCCGCCTTGTCAGCCAGTGGAGTCACCACCTCAGCAGGCACCTCATCCAACTTCCTGTTGAGTTGTGAGAGATAGATCTCCGGTTCCTTCTCCTCATAGGGGTCGTCTGCCCCATATCTGGCATGTTTAGAGGGAACAAATTGTTGGAAGGAAAGGTGGCCTTTAAATCTAAAAAGAGATTCATCAACAGATATATTTTTTATCAGGAGTGTATAATTTTAAAATGAATATCTCAGGAGCGAAATTAAGGGTGTTAATTTATTTAGCCAATTTTTTTCTGGGTCAGTTCTGGGGAGGACTAGGGAACTGTAAAAAAAATGCATAAACCGCATTAGGGCTTCATAAGAGTTGCAGGGCATAACTGCTGCAAACACAGGGGTTGAATAGACAGTACAAGGTAAGGCCTCTTTCACACGACAGCTTTTTGTGCGGGCTCGATCCGCATTTTTCACATGAAAAATGGGGACCCATTCATTTCTATGGGTCTGCAAAAAATGCGGACAGCACACTGTGTGCTGTCTGCATCCGTATGTCCGTTCCGTAGCCCGCAAAAAAATAGAACATGTCCTATTCTTGTCCGTTTTGCTGACAATGATAGGCATTGTTACAATGGATCCGCAAAAAAAACGGATGCCATACGCATGTCATACATTGTTTTAGCCGATCCACAATTTGTAAACCGCAAAACACAACGTTCGTGTGAAACTAGCCTAAGGCACAATTTTTTCTTTAATTTCATGAACACTTGTGGGGTTCCACCGTTTTAATAATTGGATTTGGGCTTTTTTTCAGTGTGGCATACAGATTTGTCTGCTATAAAATTAATTCCAGGACTTTATCATCCACAAACAAATGAAAAAAAAAATCATAGAACGGATAGGAATGGAAGCGGAGCTACAGTCACTGCTACCTGAGTAGATTTCCACCTCTAAAGCGGTGTCCGATTCACTATTAGAACTGTTGGAGCATGAAATCTCATATACTTGCTCTGCACTATACAATCTTCGAGTCATTTTTTTTATTAGAAGGCCCAGAAGGAGAAAAAAAATTATATTTACATATATTCCACCCTAAAACAACAATAAAGTAAAAGTTCGGTTGCAGTGTGATGGACAATAACTGACTGACAGTTATGGATGATCAATCATGTATGCCCACTGACCGACAGTTATGGATGGACCCTAATAGATGCCCATTGACCGACACTAATGGACAGACCCCAATAGATGCCCACTGTCCCACTGTAACTGATGGACAGTAATAGATGCCCACTGACCAACAATTACGGATGGACACTAATTTATACCCACTGACTGTCAGTAACGGGCAGACACTAATGGACGCCTAATGACAAATGCCCACTGACCATCAGTAACCGAAGGACTGTAATGGAAACCTAAGGACGGATGTCCACTGACCGACAGCAATGGACAGACACTTTATGAATTTATTTGATTGATTTTGTCTCTCTTTCACTTTGAAGCACACAGCCAGGACAGAAGTCTGATCTCTCACCTCTCAGAACAACTGCACTGAGGGGAGAGAGAAGCGCGGGCCTTGCCCTAGCTATCCTAGTCCTCACCTCCCAGAACAACTGTACTCAGGGGAAAAAGAAGCATAGGCCCTGTCCTAGCTGTCCTAGTCCTCACCTCCCAAAACAACTGTACTGAGGGGAGAGAGAAGCACAGGCCCTGTCCTAGCTATCCTAGTCCTCACCTCCCAGAACAACTGCACTGAGGGGAGAGAGAAGCACAGGCCTTGTTCTAGCTGTCCTAGTCCACACCTCCCAGAATAACTGCACTCAGGGGTAGAGATGAGCGAAGCGATTCGTTGATTCGTTGATTCGTATCGAATCTTGGGATTTTTCAGCTGCAAAGCGAATCTGAATATTAGGTGATTCGCTTTGCTTTTGTACGCATCGCCACGTAGTTTGTCCGCTAAATTATACGCTATTCTACGTATAATTTAGTTACTCTATACGCTGTTGCGTACAAATTCTATTCAGCGATGCAGACTCCTCCCTGGTAGTTCCGCCCACTTCTCCTGCGTGCGAGGAAGATGTGGCAAGTCAGCAGAGTAAGATGGCGGCGAGACAGCGAGGTCCTGACTGGGGAAGCATGTTGTGGGCAGACGACCCCTATGAGGAGAAGGAAACGGAGAGCTATCTCTCACAACTCAACAGGAAGTCGGATGAGGTCCCTGCTGAGGTGGTGACTCAACTGGCTGACAAGGCGGAGGCGGCAGGAGTTCCCGCTCCGTCGCGCAAGGACTACTCCTTACGCCAGAATTTGATGGTCCCTGAGGCTGTCACCCGGAACGCCCAGACCCTCTGGGAATATAAAAAGCTGGTGGAGGAGTGGGTGGTGCAAGTTTTGGAGCACCCACGGTCCGGTGACCCTAAGCTGGAGCGCCGAAGGGGAACCGTTATTTGGTTCAACGTGGAGCGGGGAGTCGGTTTTATCGGCGATGAGGAGACGGCGGAGGAATTATATGTTAACCGCCGTTCAGTTAAGCGGCTGTATCTTCTGCCCGTACGCCACAATCTCCACGCAGGGGATTACGTGGAGTATACCCCCATGAAGAGCCTCCAAGGCCCCTTTGCTACTGGGGTGAAAATCTTAAAGCGACCACCTACTCCTGCAGCGCCCCCGGAAGACTGGAGTGAGGAGGCCCAGGCCGCAGAAGAGGCTTGTGACCTTGAGACCTTGAGATTTGAAGAGAAATCCCAAGGTCAGGATCAGCCGGAACCCCTGATTCCTGATTTGCCGCCACCGCCACGATACCACCGATCCTTCATGTGGGACAGATGACCACGAACACTTTCGTGTACCATCCAACTGTGGTACAGTACCACTACCAACTGCCATGCCCATGGCAGTTGCAGGCCGCACAGTCCGCCGCTCGTGGAAGACCATTACCATTACCGTTACAGCCGGAGATTCTGTCACCTGGTATGCCGGCAGGAGGATCTGGCCACTACAGAGTGATGGGCAGGGCCAAAGTTACCACTGCCTTTGCCAGTGTGACAGCCCAGTCACCAAGAAGACCATCCTTGAGAGGTCAGCGGGGGTCTGCTGCCGCAGCTAGGGCCGCTTTCATGATGAGGCAGGAGCGCCCTCTCATGTCCTTTAGCTCCAGCAGTGAGGAGGACCTGCTGGCCTTTAAGTAATTCCAGCAGTTTTTATGGGAGCCACAACATGGACTTATCCTGAAGGGTGGGCACTAGTTGGCCCTTGTTTTTTGCTGGCATTTTCAATCCAGGGACTCCGATTGGAAGGCAGAGGGAGCCGCATACTTTGATCGTGACACTTGAGGGGTTAAATGAGGGGGAATGTCGCTCCCTGTCTGTGCAGGCCTGCTGCAGTGGCCAGGTCCATACATCTCCTCAAACATTATGACGTACATGATATTGCGTGAAGGGGTTAAACATATCTATGATTTCTAAAAGGCAGAACATTCTGAACACATTATAAAAATATATTTTTTGCAATATATAATATAAAATGCAATAAAAGCAAATACATTGAGTTTTGTGAAAAGTGTCTGCGTGCTACTTAATTAACCTGAATGTTAGATTAATGGAAATTAAATTTACTTCAATAGGAACATCTACTGAATTGAAATACACTAGACTTCTCACACCAAATCCAATATACACCTAGTAATAGCCCTTTTAATTGTGCTGTACTTCTATTCTGCAGATGGGGCCAATTAACAAACAATTCTGAGAAAACCCTAATATTTTTCTCTACCTCATCATGAAAATGGGATCATGCAGGTAGAAGTTATCTGTTGTTAATATGCAGGCGATAAGTAATGTATCTTGCATAATTTGGTATGAGGCAGCTAAGTACATTTGCTGTGCCTTTGCTGTGTCTTTTGTGAAGGTGTAATCTGCCATTTGATTCTGAAGCATCTGTTCAGGGAAAGTTTAACTTTCAGGTAGGTTCTTCTTAATAGGAGATCAAAAGACTATATTAATGAGATTTCTTCTTGCAATTTATTTCTACGTTCAGTATTTAATTTCTATCAGGGTGAATTTTAGCTTGGAAAATGCCTTATTAGAATCTTAAAGGCAAATTATACTCTTATGATCACGTAAAATGGAAAAGGCAATTGCCATGCTATTGCAATATGCAATGAAACACCATGAAAAGAGGGCAGAGTTTCAAATTCTTAATGAATTATACATGTCTAAATTAGCATTATGAATTATAAATATTATTCATCAGTGACAAATACATGAAGTATATTACGTAATTATGTCGTATTTGCAATTGTACCCGAATCAAAACTGTTTTTAATGCATGGAAAATATCATTCTCTCCCTCTCTCTCCTCAAGATGAGCAAACTGAAATTTAGTTTGTGTCAGATTTTCCAAATTGCTCCAATTAATGTGTAAATTGTTATGTGACACTCTAAGGTTTTCTAAGACACTATTTTTTTCACTTGTCTTTCTTTTTTTCCCCCTTTTTTCCTAATAATACTCACCCTCCTGTGCCACGGCATCTCTCTGGGTCCGGTGCTCAGTTATCTTCTCCTCCCGACACTGCACTGTCCTGACCCTGTACAGCATCAGAACCTAGTGCGCGCACTATGACCTGACGCTGCATGCAGTCAGGTGACAGTGCAGCACCAGCAGGAGAAGACAAGGTAGCGCCGGACCAAGAGCAGAGCCACGGCGCAGGAGAGGTAAGAGAGGTGTTTTATTTTAGTTTTATGGGGCTGATCGGAGGTCTGAGGGGGCTGATTTGAGGTCTGATGGGGGCTGATTTGAGATCTGATGGGGGCTGAGTGGGCTGATCTGAGGTCTGATGGGGACTGATTTGAGGTCTGATGGGGCTGATTTGAAGTCTGATGGGGGCTGAGTTGGCTGATCTGAGGTCTGATGGGGCCTGAGTGGGCTGATCTGAGGTCTGATGAAGGTCTTAAAGGGCTGATCTGAGGTCTTTTAGGGGTCTTAAAGGGCTTATCTGAGGTCTGATGGGGGTCTTAAAGGGCTGATCTGAGGTCTGATGGGGGTCTAAAAGGGCTGATCTGATTTTTGATGGGGGGTCTGACATGGAGGGCTGATATGGGGATCTGATGTGATGTCCTGATATTTATGGGGGGTCTGATATGACGATCTGATATGAGGTCTGATGAAAAATATTTTTTTCTTATTTTCCTATTCTAAAATGTGGGGTGTGTCTTATCATCGGGTGCATTATATATATATATATATATATATATATATATATATATATATATACAGTACAGACCAAAAATTTGGACACACCTTCTCATTCAAAGAGTTTTCTGTATTTTCATGACTATGAAAATTGTAGATTCACACTGAAGGCATCAAAACTATGAATTAACACATGTGGAATTATATACTTAACAAAAAAGTGTGAAACAACTGAAACCTTCATTTCTTAAAGTATTGATGGACACTCATTTTTCTTTACTTAGCTGCTTTTTTCTTGCCATAATACAAATTCTAACAGTCTATTCAGTAGGACTATCAGCTGTATATCCACCTGACTTCTGCCCAACACAACTCATGGTCCCAACCCCATTTATAAGGCAAGAAATCCCACTTATTAAACCTGACAGGGCACACCTGTGAAGTGAAAACCATTTCAGGTGACTACCTCTTGAAGCTCATCAAGAGAATGCCAAGAGTGTGCAAAGCAGTAATCAAAGCAAAAGGTGTCTGCTTTGAAGAACCTAGAATATAAGACATATTTTCAGTTGTTTCAACATTTTGTTAAGTATATAATTCCACATGTGTTAATTCATAGATTTTATGCCTTCAGTGTGAATCTACAATTTTCATAGTCATGAAAATACAGAAAACTCTTTGAATGAGAAGGTGTGTCCAAACTTTTGGTCTGTACTGTATATATATATAGGAAAATAAAGTTAACATGCTGTTTGAAAAAACACTGTGCCATCAACTTGCTATGCTTTCTAAAGAATAAAATTCCAAAAACTGTTCCTTATTGTGGCAGATGATGTTTAATTCGCACAGCATTATGGGGAAAACAAACAAACAAAACTTTGTATTAGTCTCAATCTCAAAAATGTGTTCCAAAAATTATGCCTTAAAGGGGTTGTCCCACAAAAAATATTCTATAATTTTCAAGCCAGCCCCTGGATCTGAAGCCTTTTGGATCTAGATCTGAACACATGTAATTAAAAATTTAGCATAGCCACTAAGATATTCAATAAAATATATCTGTATGGCGTCATCTGCAGTTTATCTTTTTTCTTATTTCTTTGACCTACTCACTGAGAAGGACGCACCTGTTCAGTTTCATCCTTCAACTTCCTCCTGAGCTGTGATAGGGAGAGCTGAGACATGCCTCCTGAGCTGCAGCAGAAAAGACACTCCCCTTGAGCTGTCAGCTTGATATAAATCTAGCAGAGCAATGAACGTGGAGATCTCTGGAACCATGTGAGGTACAGGGCTGGTTCTAGCTTTATTAGAAAGAGATTGTCATGTCCTATATGATGTATGATTTTCATTTTTTCTATTAGACATGGGATAACCCCTTTAATGGAGCACATTCTTGTGAGAAAGATAAGATATGTAAGTACATGTAGCAGCCATATTATCGGAAGCAGCAGCAGCACATCATAGAACAGACAAGGCAGAAGGTGTGTGTGGCCATGTAGGGGTAATGGTGGCTGTGTAGGGGTATTGGTAGTGGCAGTATGAAAAGTAGCAGCTGAGGTGGCAGCAGTAGCAGAATCAGCTATGCAGTATGAAACATGATGGTAGGCAGGCGGAGAGCGGAAGTGGCATAATAGGGATGGTGATAAATAAACACTGCCAGAAATAACAGATCTATTTATTGACTCAGCCTAAGGTATGTGAAAATCCTCACAGATCCATGTCTCATTCTTTTTTGACAATAGCTTTTGGCAATGTTTTGTATGCATAGGGAGGACTTTGTCCTTCTGTATGTGACCACTCCACCTGTTGCACTAAAAACCCTCCCTGAGATGACGCTGGAAACTGGACAAGACTGTATAACAAGAGTAAATTGGCCAGTTATGGCCACCATTCCAATCTGCCTGCCCAAAAGTCCATGAGGTCAGGGAATAGGGTATGTTCCAGAGAAAGGCCACAGTCCAGTTAGGACTGAACATGGCTGTTAATGTGATATATCTCTATTTACTGATTTGCCTCAGCATGACATGACACCTAAAAAGACTGATCTATCATGTCGAAGAGATTGAACTGGCTGCTGCTGCAAATTCTGGAACTTGTTGTAGCAGAGATGGCAGGAAATTGGCGACTCAGAAGGGGATAGAGAAGGGCCGCTTAGTCAGACATGCTGACGGCAGGCGTCTGCTTGCAGAAAGCTGTAGCAAGCTATGTTCATAGTGTATCCTGGTAATGCAGCAATTTTGCCTCCCTTTCGATAACAGGAAAACATCTTGACACTTAGCTTTGATTGCAATGGTTTAAAAGCAAGGCTATCCAGAAGTCCTCAGATTGCTTATGTACTGACAGACATCAAGCAAACAAGCATACAACCTGGCATGCTTTCCAGTGTGTCCATGGACCCAGTTATTTTCATTTCAGCCTGCCAATGTGATGATTGGGCATCATTGCCAGTGTTGTCATCATCATCAGCAGCCTTGTCCTCCTGCAAGAGCAACTCCTCCTGCTCTTCCTTCCTCATTCTCCACCCTCCTCCTCCACTTCCTCCTACATGGAACTTTGTCAGTGTGGGTTCCCAACATCTACAGAGTGCCCACAAGAAGCAGAAGCTATTCTTCTTCCAGTGACCCTTGTTGCATCAGCATGAGCATTTGCACTAATCAAGGGAATGACATTGATCATGGGGTAATTGTCCCTACTGACAAATCTGGTAACCTTTCTGAAGAGCCTAAGTATGTGAGACTCCTCACTGATAAGAAAGCAGAGCGTGACCTCACTAAAACATATGCTCCCTGCTGAGGTGGTCTGATGCTTTAACCTCTTTACATTACAGATCAAGCAATACTTTGGCAGACTGTTCTGTTGCTACAAGTCCAGGAGGGAAATCCTTGTGACATAAGAAGAGCTGAAATGCGAGGACAGTCTTCTGGACATTGCTAGCACATTCTGCAAGCACTAAATTTTTCACATGTGCCATACAGGGAGCATGTGTTATTTCTACTAAATGCAGCGTAGCCATGATATTTCTGTCATTATAGCTGACCACATTTCCCAGTTGGATTTGGCAAGGAGACAGGCAGCGGGATATTTGCTGTCTGGTGGAATTTAGCAATACTATGTGTTAACTAAAACTGCAGAGTATATTGACATAAAACAATGCATTGAATGAAACTGGTATATTAATGCAGTACAATGCCTTAAAGGGCAGTTTATATTGTTGACCTATCCTCAGGATAGGTCATCAATATCAGATCGGCGGAGGTCTACCACCTGGCACCCAAGCCTATCAGCTGTTTGAAGAGAAGGATGCGCTCCATTTGTCTGGGAAGTGCAGTTTAATGACAAGTACTTGTTCCACAGGAGACAACTCTAGTGGGGGGGGGGGTGCTTGATGGAGATGCCATGTGTCGATCAGATATTGATAACCTATTCTGAGGATAGGTCATCAATCTAAATCACTGCACAACCCCTTTAACTAAAACTGCACAGTATATCAACAAAATACAATCATTGATATTTAAAACTGCACGGTATATTACAATGTATTGAATGAAACTGATATATTAAGGCAGTACAATGCATAAAACTAAACGGTATATTGATGTAATGCAATGTGTTGAATAAAAACATATTAATAAAGTACAATGCAATATCTAAAACTGCATGGCATATTGACACAATACAATGCATTGAATGAATCTGGTAAAGTCATGCACTGAAATGTGCTGAAATGCCCAATTCCAAAGATGCACAATTATACGACCATTTCTACCAACACACTGGGGTTGAAGTACTGAAATGTGCTAAGTTTGGCGCCATAGCAGCTGTGTGCCTGCTGTTTCATACAGCAAGCACTCACGGCTAATGTCCGAGATCAGTAATGCCAACCCAGACATTTAACCACTCAGATGCTGTGGTCAAATGTGACCACGGCATCTGAGAGTGTTAAAAACCGGAAGCGCATGCTTCTGCCTCAGGCGTGCTTTCCCTTGGTGGACATTGGGTAAAGCTCCCCATTCTAATAAGCCAGAGCCTGTACTAGGCTTCCAGACTCATTATTAGTATATCTCAATTGAGGCCACTTGGTTGCAGCACTGAACTGTGATATAGTGATTTCTATTCAGAATAATAGAGCAATTTAAATTATTCTGTATAAGGTGCAATCTAAAATAAGTTTTTGTTATACAGTGCCTTGCGAAAGAATTCCCCTTGGCCCCCTAGAACTTTCAACCTTTTGCCACATTTCAGGCTTCAAACAAAAAGATATAACATTTTAAATGTTTGGTGAAGAATCAACAAGTGGGTCACAATTCTGAAGTGGAATGAAATTTATTGGATCATTTAAACTTTTTTTGTAATAATAAAACTGAAAAGAGGGGCGTGCAAAATTATTTGGCCCATTTACTTTCAGTTCAGAAAACTCACTCCAGAAGTTCATTGAGGATCTCTGAATGATCCAATGTTGTCCTAAATGACTGATGAAGATAAATAGAATCCACCTGTGTGTAATCAAGTCTCCGTATAAATGCACCTGCTCTGTGATAGTCTCAGGGTTCTGTTTAAAGCACAGAGAGCATCATGAAGACCAAGGAACACACCAGGCAGGTCCGTGATACTGTTGTGGAGAAGTTTAAAGCCGGATTTGGATACCAAAAGATTTCCCAAGCTTTAAACATCCCAAGGAGCACTGTGCAAGTGATCATATTGAAATGGAAGGAGTATCAGACCACTGCAAATCTACCAAGACCCAGACGTCCCTCTAAACTTTCATCTCAAACCAAGAGGAAGACTGATCAGAGATGCAGCCAAGAAGCCCATGAACACTCTGGATGAACTGCAGAGATCTACAGCTGAGGTGGGAGAGTTTGTCCATAGGACAACAATTAGTCGAACACTTCACAAATCTGGCCTTTATGGAAGAGTGGCAAGAAGAAAGCCATTTCTCAAAGATATCCATAAAAAAGTCTCATTTACAGTTTGCCTTTGCCACAAGCCACCTGGGAGACACACCAAACATGTGGAAGAAAGTGCTCTGGTCAGATGAAACCAAAATCCAACTTTTTGGAAACAATGCAAAACGATATGTTTGGCATAGAAGCAACACAGCTCATCACCCTGAACACACCATCCCCACTGTCAAACATGGTGGTGGCAGCATCATGGTTTGGGCCTGCTTTTCATCAGCAGGGACAAGGAAGATGGTTAAAATTGATGGGAAAATGGATGGAGCCAAATATAGGACCATTCTGGATGAAAACCTGTTGGAGTCTGCAAAAGACCTGAGACTAGGATGGAGATTTATCTTCCAACAAGACAATGATCCCAAACATAAAGCAAAATCTACAATGGAATGGTTAAAAAATAAACGTATCCAGGTCTTAGAATGGCCAAGTCAAAGTCCAGATCTGAATCCAATTGAGAATATGTGGAAAGAGCTGAAAACTGCTGTTCACAAATTCTCTCCGTCCAACCTCAAAGAGCTCGAGCTGTTTTGCAAGGAAGAATGGGCAAAAATTTCAGTCTCTAGATGTGCAAAACTGATAGAGACATACCCCAAGAGACTTGCAGCTGTAATCGCAGCAAAAGGTGGTGCAACAAAGTATTAATGCAAGGGGGCTGAATAATTTTGCACGCCCCACTTTTCAGTTTTATTATTACAAAAAAAGTTTAAATGATCCAATAAATTTCGTTCCACTTCACAATTGTGACCCACTTGTTGTTGATTCTTCACCAAAAATGTAAAATGTTATATCTTTTTGTTTAAAGCCTGAAATGTGGCAAAAGGTTGAAAAGTTCCAGGGGGGCAAATAATTTCGCAAGGCACTGTAAGTGCATCTAAGGAAACCTTTCATGTTTTACATACAGTCTATGAACAGCATGGTAGAGAACAGGAGTAGCTGAGCAGATTAATATATAGCTTTGTAGGGAAAGATTGAGCAGAGCTTCTATTTTATTCATTTAATTTTCTGCTCTTTCTACAGTATGCTTAGGAGTCCAGTGGGTGGTCCAACTCTGACTAGCGCTATCTCTATATACAATCATCCAGGAAAAGCTGTCAATCACTGAGTAGCACTGTTCACATAAATACTGAAAGAAGAATTACCTTGGTTTTCAATAAATTTATTTTATGCATTTTGAGCTCATGAACACATGCCTGTTTTGCGGTCCACAAATTGTGATGGGATGTGGACATACGGATATGGAATGCACACAGAGTAATTTCCACTTTTTTTTTTAAGTGAATGGTTTCACTTACGGGGCGAAAAAAAAAAGGAACGGATGCGGAAAAAAAAAGCTTGTATGCATGAACGCTTATAACGTTGACATATTCGACAACACTTCACAGCCCTTATTACTTGCTGTCCCCAGTGGAGAGCATAATCTAAACTTCTGAGTAGTGTTGAGCGAACTTCTGTTTTGAAGTTCGGCGTAGAATGTTCGGGTTCGGGAACTTATGGTCAGTAGTAGCGGAATCCATAACGGATTTCTTAGATAACCCGAACGCAAACCTTGTACACTGAACTTGAAAAATGAAGTTCACTCATCCCAACTCCTTATACAGTACAGCAGTATATCTTTGGAGTGTAGGTTGGAATCACAAAAAACACGGAGAGAACATTGAAAACACTATGCACAAGTTGTCCTTGGCCAGACTAACCACTGAGCAACCTTGGTGCGCATACAGTTCAAACTATCTTGTAATAATTTGCGATTTGTTTTTGCCACAAAATTATATATCGATCTTCTCAGCTTTTTCTGCAGATCAGACATCATGAATAACGTGAAAGAGTACTTTAATTAATTTCCCAGTATATTTATATAATGTTCTGTTGTGTTTTCTGCTATAGCCATAGAGTTAAATCATAAAATCCCTGCTGACCTCATTTGTCTGTAGAGGGAGTTTACTGCATACAGCTGTCTATACTAAATATGCTGCCTTAACCACTTCAGTGCCAGAGAGTTTATACCCCTCTTCATTATCAAAGGGAGAAGGGGGTGGGATATAGAAATGTAGTAAATACTGGCACAGTTCAAAGTATATGGTAATAATTGCTCAGTCAAAATTAAATGATCAATGTGTATTATTCTAAATGTCATGCAAAAGTGTGGTATACACTGATATCAAATGTAGTATAAACTGACAACAATTGTACTGTATTAAGTACAATTGTAACATGTACAGATGTAGCATTGGTTAACATGACTTAAGGGGAGATAGCACTTTTACTTATCCCACCAAAAGGGGGGTTCCCTGTATTGATTAACACTGTAGACTTAGTTATCACGTCTGGTTAACGGGTTTAGCAAGTCATTATTAACAGTGCTACATCTGTAATAGCATAGTTGAAAATACAGATGTAGCAGCCCTAGCGATCATTGCTTTCGCATAGCGTTGCTAACGAATCGCGACTTCTCCTCTTTCACTCCTTTCACACGCAGTAAAAGTACGCTAATTAGGTGAATTGGTACGCATTAGTGTACAATGCGTACCAATTAGCATACAAATGCGTGCGCAGTAGTGTACAATGCATAGCATTAGCATACGAATGCGTTCACATTAGCGTACAATGAATAGCATTAGCGTACAAATAATCAGATGCGTACTCTATTTACGATATTTTTCTGCGCTCACAGGATTCTCCTGTGATCGCTAATGCTGCTACATCTGTATCTAATAATCTCTGCATAAGTCCTCATGTACATTGTCATTGTTGGCCTGTGCCTGTGCTGCAGAACCTCAAATTGCGAATGGGGTCTGCGATCCTCATCTGATGGTCAGCACTGCAAAAAAGTAGTGCATACACTCGTTTTTTGCGGTGTAGAGGCACCTTCTGCATTGCAGACTTGTGCAGAGGAATAACAGAGGAATAACAGTATAGTGCTTTTCAAGCAGTATAATAAAGAAATAAATAAAAATATATGTGCAACTACAGTATAGTGCTTTTTCATGCATGTAATAAAATATAAAAATATGAGCAATTTCCAAATAGTGTCCTTTCAAGCGCTATAACTAGAGATGAGCGAATTTCCGAATTGGTAAAAGCAGAATTGCGTTATGGATTCCATTACCACGGTCCTGGTCCCCTGGTCCCTGGTCCAGAATGTGTAGCAAGCACAGAGGCTCTACTACTGCTATCAGAGTATTGTGCTGTGTATGTGCCACTACCCTCAAGTGGCAGGCCCTGTCAGTCAAGGGGAGAAGGGAACCTCTTGAGCAGTGGGGACAGACCCTCGCTATTCAAGAACTATATTTGTTTGATGAACAAATCATTTCGTACTAATAGATTTGCTGATCTCTAGACCCAATGTATGGTCAGATGCAAGTTCCTCTAGCTGTAGCAGCTGATAACTGAGCATTTCTGAAGCCAGACTCAGAAGTCAGCTAATCACTAGGCTGGCTGCAATATACAAAAGGGATTAATGAGACAACTCATGCATAATCATCTATCTATGAATGCTGTTGTCCCGAAGATTTGCCTTCTGTGATGTTTTTAAGTCCAGATTGCTGACTTTAAAAAGTCTGTTAAAAGGTCTGCATTGCTGAAATTCTGCCGGTTATCAGTCAAGGGTGCGGTACTCTTTAGTGGATGTCCCCAATCTATGCATGAGGCTTTATGCACATGATCATATTTTTCATCCATGTACCATCCAATTTTTTTGTGGTTAGCACACTGATCCATTATTTTTTTATAGGACTGTGCAAAGATCCATATGGCAGTTCTGCAAATTGTAGACCATGTCCTGTTCTGGTATTTTGCAGACCTATGGTTTGTGGACTGAAGGATGGATATAATCATGTGCATAAGGCCTTATAGAAAATGGGACAGCATAAGGCTACATTCACACGTCCGTTTAAAACATCCGCAATCTATCCACATCCGTTCCGCAATTGTGGATGGTTTTTGCGGATATTTTGTGGATCCATTCATTTCAATGGGTCCTGATAATCTGCGGACATTGCACCGTATGTTGTCTGCATCCGTTAATCTGTTCCGTTCCGTTTTGCGGATCCGCAAACAGAAATCCTCCTGTCCTACTTTTCTCCCGAATTGCGGTCCGTAGCACAATGAAAGTCTATGGATCCGCAAAAAATGCGGAAGACATGTGGAAAGGCATCCGCATGTCATCTGTATTTGCGGATTCCGCTCCAGGAGGGGTGAAAAAAAAAGATGTTATTTATCCTTCCGTTTTTTGCGGATCCGCAAAAAATGGTGACATATGGATACATACTTTCCGTTTTTTACGGAAAGACGGAACGGATGTCCTGGAAAAACTGAGTTTTTTGCGGAACAACGGATCCGCAAAAAATGACCGTTTTCCAGGATGTGCACACATACGGACGTGTGAATGTAGCCTAAGGACTTCAATATGATAAACATGTCCTCAGTTTATTCACCACACTCTTCCTCACTACAATATAGGGGAGGGGGCGCATCTCAAAGTTTGACAATTAAGAAGCACTGACTTAGAGCTTGCTTCGGTAAAAAAAAAGGAAAGGAAATAAATAAAAAAAATATCACTAGAAAAAAAGGTCATCCTAATTTTCTAAACAATGATATCTAGCCACTAGGTTCATAATAAAAAAAAATAAAATAAAATAATGAAAGTCATCTGTTAAACTGCATGACATAATGACAATGATAATTCGAGTAATAGTTCTGTATGCTTTTTTTAATCCTTAACAATAAAATCATGTAATGCCATTACTTGCTTTTATTTTCTTACATGAAAGATAGAAGACAAAGTGTTGTTTCGAAATACACTGTAGCCTTAGAAAGCGACAAGCAAAACATTCAAGTTGAAAATGGAAGCAGTGCTTCAGTATTACTGCTTACTCTGCTAGAATGATTTAGAAATCCATTTCAGACTGCTGTGGATGTAGTCTTATTGTACTCCTACTCAACAATGATAATCCCGTCTGTAATGTTTCTTAATTATCTGGGATGTTATCATCTTCTAAAGCTGCTCCATAAATCAACTTTGTGGTCATTTCCTTGAACAAAGAAAAAAGAGCTGAGAAACTGAAAATTGAGAAGATGTGATATTTGATTGTCTGCACGTGAAGCTGGAAATTTTGTGTGACCCATGTACCAGGTCGAATATTGAACATAGTTTATAAACTTTTTTTTTTTAACTCCTTCACGCATTATCATGTACTCTGCTCTGACCCAGATTCATATGCAGTCGGTGCTTGTTGTATAATACAGTAGGCACCTGGCTGCAATGACTGGCTGAACCGGTCATTTAACCCCTCAGTTGCCGCAGTCAATAATGGATTTTGGCATTTGTGGAGTTAGACAGAGGGAGGGGGCTCCCTTTGCCTTCTGATCAGAGCCCCCGCAGTGAAATGGCAGGACTCCAAATGGTTATCATGAAAGCCTGGGTTCTGCTGAAGGTTCCTAGGACTGTGATGGTGAACTACTGCTATTGGCTACATGGAGTCCATAAATTTTAATGCTGTACGGAAGCAGCATTAGTTTTGAACGAATCGACTTTGGATCTATGATACGAAACTCAATTTGCTCAAGTATTCACTAACAGTATTTGGCATAAATAGAGATTATCTAATATATAAAAAAGACAAGCCAAAACCGCAACCATTTAATTGAGTGTTCACATGGATCTTCATAGAAAGCAATTTAACACAGACTTACATCGGGTATCCAGGATTAGTCCATAAAGTGTATAAAGTCTATTGTTGAGCGAATTGAACCCAAATGAATTGATTTCGATCAGAATCTGAGGAAAAATTGGATTTGCCACGAGGCCAAATTTCCTTGTGCTTCGTGAATAACTAATCTGTTTCTCCTGAAATGGTGGTAAAAAATATAAATAACATACTCACCTCATCAATTTCTATGTGAAGAGGCCATCGCGGCCATTTTAATTGCAGAAACCGAACAAAATCTTGCATAAGGTGACGTATGACATCAGCATGCTGGCCGGCCATGGCGGCGTAATGATTTTGCACAGTGTCTTCAATAGAGATGGCTGCGATGGCCTCTATGCAAGCAAATGTATAAGGTGAGTATATATTTTCTTACCCTGATTAACCCCTGAAAGACCTAAATTGTACATCTGATGCTGCAATCGGCAATGAATGCAGCATCTGAGGGGTTCAATGACGGGGGGTGGCGCAATCGCCATTCCCCATCATTGCACCCACTACATACAAAGGAATGCTCTTTGTGACGAAGTAATTAACCACAAATTAAATTTGTTTGTGAAATTCTGTGAAGCAGCCAAATCGAATTTTTCATATCTCTAATCATGTCCATAAAAGTACTTTAGAGTACCAGATTTTAGACACAGCATTTGGAGGGGATTAGCTCTGAAACTCAGAACGCAATCGCAGATCAAACTGACTGAACTTGCTTGCGAAATCGTGTGAGTCCTGAACATATCCTGAGAGAATCTGTAACGCTTGTTTGAAAGAGGCCTAAACAGCAGTTACCTTTAACCCTTGATATTCCATTTCCATAAATATATGTCATATCCAATTAACACACCCACAGTTAAGGTCACAAAAATACAATAAACTTTCAACAGGCCCTTTGGACTTAGACCATCCAAGGTGTGGATCCAAAACCCCTATTTTTGCAGAAGCTTTGTTTCACTGTGTCGTCTGTCATTACCCCATACCTCTTCTAGCACTATCCAGTTTTGGTCAGAGACATTGGGGGAGATTTATCAAACTGGTGTAAAGTAGAACTGTCATAGTTGCCCATAGCAACCAATCAGATTCCATCTTCATTTTTCACAGCTCCTTTAAATCTTTAAAGTCCAAATTAGGTTTATTTTGTTCAAGACAGCACAATTGTATCAAAACTGATAAATTACTTGCAATTCTCTGCAAACAGAAACAAACAAACAAAAACAAAACACCTGCTTGTCTGGGCTCTAACTAAACACAGGTTACCTCACCTAAACACTTCAGTATAAGGGCTCATGCACACGAGTGTGTGCATTCAGTGCTCGTGCTGTGGACCGCAAATTGCATGGGCACTGACATTGGGGCCACCACATGCGGATCGCGGACCCATTCATTTGAATGGGGTTCGCGACGGCATCCGACGGTCCGCACCACAAAAAAGTAATGCTTGCGCTAGTGCTTCCGTGGTGTTCCGATCCGTGCCTCCGCTCTGCATCTCTCGGATTGCGGGTCCATTGAAGTGAATGGGTCTGCAATTTGTGTCATGTGCATGTGCCCTAACTAGAAGATCAGGCTTTTCACATTAAGCATTTGCAGCTTCTCAGGGTCTGACTCCTACTGAGCCTTACAGCCCCATATTTATTCCCGAGTAATGAGCTCCACCAGCTGTATCTGGACTGCTCTAGGCTAGGAGAAGTTTTGTACTGGAATGGGGAGGGAATGGCAGGTTGCACTATCAATCCTATCTGGCATTCTATCCAACCCTTTAAACAATTTTACAAAAGACCTTAGCAAACTACAATTTGCTAAGGCAACTCAGCTTTCCCGGATTCTTTTATCTCACCCATCCAAGAAGATTAGGTGAGATATACAACCCCTCCAGTACATTTCCAGAAAAAAAAAAAAAAAAATATATATATATATATATATATATATATATATATATATATATATATATTCAGGTATATATAAAATCCTACCAGTAGACATGAAACATCTTAAGCCCCAGGATATATGATCTTTTTCAGATGAAAATGAGTTACAAGATAGAATGAGAGAGAGAGAGCCTCGTGCTGCACTTAGCTTTCCCATACTGCAAACCATATATGCCTAGTTTTCAATATTAGATTCAGACAGAAGGAAATGCACTTGGAAATAGAACTCAAAATGGAATTTGCATCACCTACAAATCATTCCTCTTTTATGCCCTGTCAGTAAAATCCCTGTGAGTGCTATCAAATTTGCTAAGTCTTTATGCAATTCTCTCGTGATGTTGTTGGTAAGTCATAATGCAGTCTTCATCGATCTAGCTTCTTCACAAATTCCACTACATTTTTTTCAGTGGTTGATATTCATAGAGATGAAGAGAGTGATGTCTAGTATTCTCTAAATCCAGGATGATTTCTAAAAGTCAACAAAAAACGTAACTTACTGTTTATAATTCCATAAAAACATACATAGCTATTATAATTAAAATATGTAATTTGTAATCAATAAAGTTTTGATTTCACCATGCAAATGTAGTATTAATGATGACATGAAATGAATAAGATAGAAAGATACCACCTCCTGCATATCATTATAAAATGCATCAGATCATCAGGGCAAGATCGTTCAACACCCCCCCCAACACAAATCTGAGTGACATAGGCATATCCTTTTTAACTTAATCTTTCACCTTTATTATGTTCTCATCATATATACAAATGACATAGTGATGTTTTTGCTTAATATATACCTTTTTTAAGCCATAAAGATACTTTAACACCAACTTATAGCACAAATGGGTTTACATATCAGTCAATGCCAATCAGCTTACATTTGTTTTACTTTTCCTTAAAATCAATTGTGATATCCTCGTGCAATAGACAATCCCTCTAATCCCTTTTTACATTCTGGCTATATGGCAGAATGGCTAAATGGCAGAAAATAAATGGGAATAGTAGTGGCTCTGTCTGCAGTGATTATTCACAGTGGCAATCCTTACACCAATACTCCTTAGGACCAGGGCAGCGATAGTAGGGCACACCATTCCTCTCCTCAGGGCACACCCTGATTTGGGGCACATGTCTGGTGGTAGTTGCCCTTGGTGTTATGAGTGTTGTACATGGGTTAAGCAGGAGTTATAGGTGCTCTGGCAGCGTATGGTGCTAGAATCAGTAACAAGGCTGGTTGTAGAAAAGGACCAAACTCTCTTTACTAAAGTGCAGAATGGTATCAAAACACAGTTCCAAACAATTCACAGTGCAAATCTTTCCAGATAGCAATGTATGGATATAGGCCAGGAGATTGATTGAGTACTCCTTCCCTTTATTTCTCCCAAGTCTTTCTCTGCAGAATCTTAGGCTGGTAATATTACTCTTGCAATGGTGGCTATAATTCCCAGTTTAGGGGATAGGATCAAGATATGGTGGTGTAAGCGTGAAATGCGTTTTAGCAGTGTCCCTCTCCCTGTAATAAAGTGTCTATCAGCCTCAAACAGTAAATACCTTACTGACTGGCTCCTATGCTTGAACATGCAGATTCTAGATCTTCTTGTTCTTTCCTTTCTCTTTGTTTTCTTTCTGTAAATTTCTGAGAGATAAGGGATCCTGCATACAGAGATATGCTGGTACATTATAATGCATTAACATATTAAATAACATTAAAGGGTTTCTGTCACCAGTTTTGGGCATATAAAACAGGATGACATTTGCAATGTGCAAATGTCACCTGATGCCCAAACTGGTGATCATTTTTTTACTGGTGCCCCCGTTTTTGAAAAAAACGGGCTTTTGTTGTATGCAAATGAAGCTTACTAGGTGCAAGGGGCGGTTACCTCGCACCTAGTAAGCTCCGTTTGCCCACCCGCGGTCACGCCTACCTTCACTTGATTGACAGGGCCAGGCAGCTTGTTGGATCCTCTGCCGGCCCTGTGCTCCATTCAAATCCCGCGCCTGCGCCCTGCGGAATAAAAGCGGCGCAGGCGCAGTGAGCGGCGCTGGCCGCCGGGCTCCCGGCTACCTCACTGCGCCTGCGCCGATGACGTCAGAGTACACATGACGTCATCGGCGCAGGCGCAGTGAGGTAGCCGGGAGCCCGGCGGCCAGCGCCGCTCACTGCGCCTGCGCCGCTTTTATTCCGCAGGGCGCAGGCGCGGGATTTGAATGGAGCACAGGGCCGGCAGAGGATCCAACAAGCTGCCTGGCCCTGTCAATCAAGTGAAGGTAGGCGTGACCGCGGGTGGGCAAACGGAGCTTACTAGGTGCGAGGTAACCGCCCCTTGCACCTAGTAAGCTTCATTTGCATACAACAAAAGATGATTTATTTCAAAAACGGGGGCACCAGTAAAAAAATGATCACCAGTTTGGGCATCAGGTGACATTTGCACATTGCAAATGTCATCCTGTTTTATATGCCCAAAACTGGTGACAGAAACCCTTTAAATAACAAGAACAGTTTGCAAGTACCCTATTCTGCACATACAGCTAAGAAGAGAGCTGTCATTTCAGTGTCACCACATTGCCCAGATGTCCACTATCATCCACTACACATGCCTTAAAAGTGCACGGCTTTGGAATTCTAGTCATGAAGATTTCATTGACTTCCATACAGCTTCTGGACCACCATATTCAGGTCGATGTTCACAACAGTAACTAAGTTAATGAGGACACCAAATCACTACAATCTATTACTATAAAAAGCTGTGTAGGGGGTTGCTCCTTCTGGAGCAATGTATAAGTTTTAAGCCGGAGGTTCACCTCAGAGTACTGTATATCCGTATTCCAAAGTTGTTTGGACCAATCTTTGTAGAATAATCTAATGAACATAGTCTGAAATATATTGAGGTTATTTTCTTTGCTAACACTGTGGTGTTTCAGTGTCAACTGCATATCCCAATCAAAATGAAACCCCATTTGCTATGAATTAAATTTCTTTAAAAAATGGACTGTTACAAAAGCAAGGATATAATTTACTAAATATTTTACAAAATAGATTACTGTGCTTTATCTGCTTACACTAATAAAAACTCAAAACAGGCGAGAGACACTCCTTAAAGGGTACCATCCATTTTTTTCTGGCTATCTGAACTGGAAGTGTGGTATCTGGGTCATTTCACCTAATTTAAATGTGATTAACAATGCTGACCTAAAGACCCGACAGATACAGATAAAGTCACCCATTGCTCATTAAAAACAAGTGGCCCTCAACATATTCAGGCCATTATTTAGTTGGCAGTGCGACTGAACAATTAGTCATTAGGGAGTCTTTCAGGATCCCTAATCATAATTACAATTGGAAACCATTACCAGCTTCCCTAATTGTCAGTAATGCAATTACCCCACAGATACTTTTTGTCTTATGGATTATTTGACTCACCACTAGCACATTAAATATGTTGATTATCTGCCCAACCTAATTACTAAAGAGGGACCTGACAATTACATGCTGGATGCACCTTCACATTATAGACAGAATCACTGCCATATTCCTGTCTCATTAGAGAAGATATTGAAACACCAAAGGCACCAAGAAGGGTCAAGCATTTCATTGGCAGGCATGACCAGTGTGTATACAGAGTACGCCAGTCAGTAGTATAAGGACACTATGTAAAGCAGTCAGTGGGCACCCCTCTTTATCTGTTCCAATCATAATGCTATGTGCTTTTTGAAGTTACATTATGAATAGCACCTATCTCCTTTAAGACGCCATATATATGACTGAAAAGACTATGGGGATCATTTATTAAACTGAAATATGCCTATATTAATATAACTATAACAGCTAGTTGTGCCACAATCTGCGACTTCTCCACGCTCACACCAGCTCTAAAAAAGTGGGCATGGTGCCAGCGGGGAAGGGGACAGGCCATCAGGCCCATCTCATTTACCATTGTTTACACCTCTTTTAGGCGTTGAAAAAGGTCTAAATGTAAGACAGCCGGCGCCTCTACATACCTCTGCGGATCAACCATCAGCGCAAGGGGTTTATTAAAACTAATGTCTAAAACGTGGGTCTTAATAAATGTGGCCCTATATATTAGTAATGTAGCTACAGTATATTGGTGTAGAACCATAAACCTGATCTGTGAGTTTGAGGTTACCAAAAACCCATCTTCTTTATCAGAGAATAGCAACACTATAAAAAGCATATCATGGTTAATGTAGTGATCATACATGACAATAAAGTGGCAAGGTTAACAAGTAAAATATTATAGTTGAGAGTAGAGATGAGCGAATCATGCAAAATTTTATTCGCCGAACATTCGCCGAACTTTTCCGAAGATTTGTATATTTGACGAATAGATTTGTTGAATTTGCGTACAAAATATACGTAATTATATGGCTTTTAGCGAACATTCGCGCACTAATAACGAACGTTCAGGTAAAAAGGTACGCAACCTCTTTGAAAACGTACACACAAGCGTACAAAGTGCATAGGAAAATGACGGGCTTTGCTGGAGAGGAATGGTGGAGAAGGAGGAATGCTCTGAGTCTGACCCCTGGCTACATATGGATACTGTATCAGCAGATAACAGCAGATCATCCGGCTGAGACTGAAATGAGCGTGCCATCCATTCCACTACCTCATCCACTTTCTCCTCCACTACAATTTTGCGCCTTGGTGGGTTAGCCTGGTGGAACAACGGCCAAGTATTGCGAATACTACTAGTAGATGCTCCGGCTACAGGTCCTTTGGCACTTCTGCCCTGTGCCACCTTCTTTTTAGAGATCGAGGTCTTGCTGGAATTGGACCCCTTTTGCTTATCCATTCCAGACATTTTTCAATTCACTCTGTGGCCCTGCAGCTGGTCTTTGTCCCTGTATCTCCCTGTCTCTCCCTATCTCTCCCTGTCACTCTCTCCCTGCCTGATTAATTACTAGCCCTGAACTGGCCCTGCAGTATCCCTGATATGTGTAATATGGATTCCCAGAGCAATTACACCCCAATTTTCACAAAACAGGTCTCAGAGTCTCAGAACTTCACACACAGTGCTTCTGCTCCTCTCAGCAGTCACAGCAGAAGCAATGCGTCACTGGCTTACCGAGCCTGAGCCAGTCAGAGCAAGCCCTGCCCACTAGGTCAGGTGACCGCTTTCTTCCCGGGCTTTTGCACACGATAAACGAACTAATAGTAAAATTTTGCTAATGAATTTAATTCGTACGCAACAGTAACTTATACGTAGCAATAGCGAATAATTTATAGGACAAACTACGTAGCGAATGCGTACAAAGCCAAAGCGAACCACCTAATATTCGGATTCACTTCGCAGCTAAAAATTTCCAAGATTCGATACGAATCAACGAATCCGCGAATAGATTTGCTCATCTCTAGTTGAGAGCGACAAATAAGGATAGAGGAACAATCCAATACATTATTCCAATAGAACAATCATGGAGCAACTTAATAGTATACATGTAACAATGCTACCTGTGTTTCCACGATAGTATCCAATCCCAGCTAATCAGCTCCTGTTGAACTCCAATACATGTACTTTCTGGCTGGTGTCTTGCAAAGTAATAGCTAAAGGGAACCTGTCAGCAGAATGGCCTTATTGAGCTAATCACATGTGCACACATAGTTCCTAAGCTGATTTTCTTAATGTTTTCAATTAGTGTATTCGTGTGAAAAAAAAAAAAAAAAACCTTAAAAAATGTACCTGACCTCATGAATATTGCCTTAGTGGAGTCACTGGGGTGTGCCTATGGCTGAGCTGAGTCACTTAATACTGCCATCAATCCCACCTGCCTTGCTTCTATAGCCCACCCCTTCTATTCTGCACGTTAGCGCCTGGCCAGAAGCATTCTTTAAACAGCCAGGATCTAAAGATGCGCAGTGAGTGCTTAAAGCTGGGGTATTTACATCTGGGGACACAGTCATTCAGAGGGAAGCATTGAGGCATGCACAGTGAGCGCTTGAAGCCAAGGTGTATACACCTTGGGATCTGGTCATGTCCAGGGAGTGCTCACTGCACATGCCTGGATCCTGGTTGCTGAAAGAGTGCTTCTGCACAGGTGCTAATGTGCAGGATAGTAGGAGTGGGCTAAAGCAGTGATGTGGGGGGGATTTCCAGCAGTATTCAGTGACTCAGCAATGGACACACCTCAGTGACGGCACTAAGACAATATTCATGACGTCAAGTAAATTATTAAGTTGTATTTTCCTAAATAAACTGATTTTGAACTTCAGGAAAACCAGCTTTGGAACCATGGCAGCATGACCAGTGTCCACATGTGATTAGCTCAACAGGACTGTTCCTGTGACAGGTTCCCTCTAATCCAACAAGGATCCCACTAACAGTAGTTGAAGAACGGAGAGTGGCTAAACTTCATGATACTAGATCCTTACAGTCCAATGTCCTTTTCAGGATGTCAGTGACATATATATGTCTTAGTGTGGGCAGTTCCTCCAACCTCTGTCCTCTATCCTTATTTGCACACACAACTTTTGCCCAATTATTTCATTGCATACTTTGAAATTTAGATATTGAGATTAAATGTATGACTATTGTAAGTGCAAGTTAATTCTGTTATATAAGTACGCTATGGAGATTTCAATTTGTTATGTATATGAATAGATACTAAAGGAGATTCATTATTAGTCTTAATCTAGACATCTTAAAATTATATAAAACAGGCAGAAAATACTGCAAATTTATTACAGTGGCTCGCGTTTTGCGATAGAGTTGGTGCATCTTGTTAAACACATTTTCTTATGCCACCTCTTAGTTGGATAACTTTAGACCAATATTTAGCACCCAGTTTATCAGGAGAAATGTTATCACTTCCTCTCACACAAATTTGCTGGCAAAAAAGCTGCAAACCCGGAGTATGACAAAATAATGTCTTGAATGGTGTTTCAATGCCGCGTACACCACTTTCCGAAATGGTGACGTGGAGAAGGAGGGAGACGGACGGGCAAGGGAGTCCAGCAAATTTATCTTCATTTACGCCAGCTTTTCCGCCCGCTTTAGCATAATCTTCTCCTCTTCCCGTTATGAAATCGTCAGCTGGCGCCGCTCTTCGGGTCCCCGGCGCATGCACACTGCTCTGCCCACTGTGGGCAGAGGCACACGGGATTCTAGTGCATGCGCCGGGGACCCGAAGAGCGGCGCAAGCAGGAGATTTCATAACAGGAAGAGGAGAAGATTATGCTAAAGCGGGGCGGGCCGGAGGATGCAAAAGGGAGGGGTTTGCTTTTCAAATCGCCCGGGGGCTTGGGCTCCTTGCTGTATAACCAAGCTTCCGGGCACTTGCGGGGGGTCATTTGCATATGGAATAAAAGTGTTTTTTGGAGGAATACAGCGTGGGACATCCTTAACAAAAGGTATTGTTTTAACGTGGATAAGGTGGTCTATAGCCTGATCTGAGCAGTCTATGACGCTCAGATCAAGTGAAAGACTCCCTTTAAGCAATATTCATGTTAGACTTGACTCTTATGAGGTTTGCCTATGTGACATGTTTTCCATACTTCACAGATTTTCTAGGGGCTGGCAAGTTTAGTAGATACACAGAACTAATAAGCTTCTGGGCATGAACATCCCACACTTATTTCAAAAACCAATGATGAATACCATATGTGCAGAGAATATCTGAATATGCATTGCCTATGATATAGTAAAGCTGTATATTTCATTTATCTCTCATATTGCACAGCATTTTACATCTTGACAAATTGCAAATTATAACGCCACAGGCTTCACAACTGCAGGAGGGAATTTGCAAAGCTCTGTCTAATAACTCATCCTGAACCTTTGAGACAGGTAAATCAGATACTGTATGCTAAACTGCTTAATGCATTGCCTTCATTCCTGATATTATATTTCTTTTTAAATTGTCTATATATTAAAATTAAGGATAAGGAAACAAAGGGCAATAAAACAACAATGTAAATCATGATCTTTGATAAAAACAGGGCACTATGGTAGCTAAACAAGAGCTACATATTAATACGGTGACTGAGAGTGGACTAAATACAGAAATGGGAATGATATGATGCTAATAGTGGGTTTACACGGCCAATTGTTGGGCAGATTATCGGGGATGAAAGTTCCTACTAACGTTCGTTCCTTATAATCTGCTTATCTAAAGGTGCAGCCAATCATCTGATGAAATGTTTGTTCATTGGGTGAAACTGTCATTCGTGCAAACACCTAAACTATTTGTTTCTAGACACCAGATAGTGTGCATGCTGTATGAGGATGCAACTTAAAGGGTCCTCATACTGTGAAGTCCTCATACTGAACGAGCAACCAGTTGTTTGAAAGGAAGCTTTCTTCCCAATAATCGGCTGCTCTTAGGGTTTAACTCATTATTAGTATTTCAGATGGTTAATACTACAAGGGAACTCAACCAACAATAGGCCCCTTTCTATGACCTTCACACACCACTGTATGGTATGATATTTCTACAGGTTCCTGGTGAGACAACTCCTTTAGTTACCTGATCTATTTCAAATGGTCAGAAAGTGTCAAAAACCCGATAATAAAAGGCACCTGCACATTACAGGTAGGAGTCTGAACTCTGTGGCCTCTACTAATTTCTATAGTAAAGTAGTAGAAGTGCTAGGAAAGTACAGTGCCACTTCATCTCCTGTTAGTTCAGCTTGGTTGTTTCTCACCAGCTGCTTACATAGCTAGTAAATGACTATACATCAGACAGCACAGAAAGACATACAGAGCAGGACCGATAGGAAAAGCATGGTTCTTTCCTAGCATCTAGCAATTGCTTGGGGGTCACAGTGCCCGGACTACTGCCAGCTGGACAACATTGAACATCCTAGCCATATGCCATATGCCACCATTGAGATGATACAACAGCAGTGGTTGTATAACTGATTCTTAATCTTGACTCTATCCAACTATTTTAGTTGTACATGGCATGCTTGAGGCACATCCTGACATTCTGTAGATGTATCTAATGATGTTATTACGTATTTATGATTAGAAGGAAAAAGGCTTTTCTTAATCCGTGTTATAGTAAGGGAACACAACAGTTTTATTTCCCCTATCGTTGCAGCTTGCTAGTGCTGATTACTATGGAGGCAAGCTGTTAACATCAAGCTATTGCCCTCTCAGCAGTATTCTTTGTTAAGCATTCATTTGATACAATGCAGGATTTCACTTCTGTCTTTCTGAGCCAAAGCACTGGCATTATATCACGTATTAATTTAAAATATTAAGAAAATGACATCAACAAATCAATCTGCCCAAAGAGCACATTGCTAGTTAACATCTGGAAACAGAAAATTGCTTATTGCTGGACATTTCCACGTGAAGCAATGAAAGATAAGCAGGACTTAACTCACTGCTATACAGAATGTGTGCATGGTAGTCTTACTCTCTTAAATATACTGTATGTATTTTTTTTATATCACCCTTATGTAACACTGACATATTTCACATAGCTTTACAGGCATTATCATCATGAACTTCCCTCTCAGTATGTCTTTGAAGGTGGGAGGAAAGAGGAATCCCACACTAACACGTAGAGAACATACAAACTCCATGGAGATGTTGTCCTTGGTTGGATTTGAACCCAGGACTGCAAGGACCAGTGCTAACCACTGAGCCACCACACCATCACAAATAAATGTTGTTGCATTTGTTGTTGCATTTGTTGTTGCTGTTTGCAAGCCTTTAATCATATGCCATCACAAATAATTTAGTTCACTTATGATTCCTGCTTGTTTGATGATCATAATTAGTGTTGAGCAAATCGAAGCATCGGAAGCGGAATTCGGTCCAAAGTTTAGGAAAATTGCAATTCACAATTAAGTCAAATTTCCTCATGCTTCATGGTAATGGGAATCACTTTTTCCTAAAATGGCGGCTGCATGTGTTACAAAATGAAAGTAAGAAGCCCGGGAATGAGAGATCAGCCATAATGCTGTGCAGCTTGCCATTCCCCAGATAGCCATCCCCTGTGATGTCACAGCCCTATAAAACCCTCATCTAGCGAGTACTCAGCCACTGTCCTGTGAGCTAATCATAGGGAGAGACGTGACAAGCGCTAATGTGCTAGGGACAGTGTTGCTGCAAACTTTTAATAGGACAATATTTGAGAGGGGGAGTGCCGGGAGAATGCAAGGAGAGTACAGGGAGAGTGCAGGGAGAGTATCACAGTGTGCATCACTGTGCAGTGAACCCACATTCAGAGTTAATCCATTTCATTAGGGATTCAGTCACTGTGCTACAGTATTAAAGACAGGTTTCATATATCTTCGTGTGCATCACTGCTGCTGCTGACATCCTCCCCACTCTGTCATGGGGATACAAACTGCTACAGCTGCTGCTGCTGCAACCCTCACCACTCGGTCATGGGGCCACTACTGTCACTGCTACTGCCACTTATGTAGTGGGCTCACTGCAACAGCCCACTCCACACATTCCCTCTGTCATGCACGGGTATACCTGATTTTATAAATTTTTCAAAACTTTGCTTATCTCTAATCCTAATTATAGTTTCATTTTTCATACAGTAGAACATTTCTTGGAATTCTATTGCATATATATATATATATATATATATATATATATATATATATACACTCACCGGCCACTTTATTAGGTACACCATGCTAGTAACGGGTTGGACCCCCTTTTGCCTTCAGAACTGCCTCAATTCTTCGTGGCATAGATTCAACAAGGTGCTGGAAGCATTCCTCAGAGATTTTGGTCCATATTGACATGATGGCATCACACAGTTGCCGCAGATTTGTCGGCTGCACATCCATGATGCGAATCTCCCGTTCCACCACATCCCAAAGATGCTCTATTGGATTGAGATCTGGTGACTGTGGAGGCCATTTGAGTACAGTGAACTCATTGTCATGTTCAAGAAACCAGTCTGAGATGATTCCAGCTTTATGACATGGCGCATTATCCTGCTGAAAGTAGCCATCAGATGTTGGGTACATTGTGGTCATAAAGGGATGGACATGGTCAGCAACAATACTCAGGTAGGCTGTGGTGTTGCAACGATGCTCAATTGGTACCAAGGGGCCCAAAGAGTGCCAAGAAAATATTCCCCACACCATGACACCACCACCACCAGCTTGAACCATTGATACAAGGCAGGATGGATCCATGCTTTCATGTTGTTGACGCCAAATTCTGACCCTACCATCCGAATGTCGCAGCAGAAATCGAGACTCATCAGACCAGGCAACGTTTTTCCAATCTTCTACTGTCCAATTTCGATGAGCTTGTGCAAATTGTAGCCTCAGTTTCCTGTTCTTAGCTGAAAGGAGTGGCACCCGGTGTGGTCTTCTGCTGCTGTAGCCCATCTGCCTCAAAGTTCGACGTACTGTGCGTTCAGAGATGCTCTTCTGCCTACCTTGGTTGTAACGGGTGGCAATTTGAGTCACTGTTGCCTTTCTATCAGCTCGAACCAGTCTGCCCATTCTCCTCTGACCTCTGGCATCAACAAGGCATTTCCGCCCACAGAACTGCCGCTCACTGGATGTTTTTTCTTTTTCGGACCATTCTGTGTAAACCCTAGAGATGGTTGTGTGTGAAAATCCCAGTAGATCAGCAGTTTCTGAAATACTCAAACCAGCCCTTCTGGCACCAACAACCATGCCACGTTCAAAGGCACTCAAATCACCTTTCTTCCCCATACTGATGCTCGGTTTGAACTGCAGGAGATTGTCTTGACCATGTCTACATGCCTAAATGCACTGAGTTGCCGCCATGTGATTGGCTGATTAGAAATTAAGTGTTAACGAGCAGTTGGACAGGTGTACCTAATAAAGTGGCCGGTGAGTGTATATATATACTAGCAGAAGGACCCGGCTTCGCCTGGGTATATTTCATCTATTTCATTTAATGTTTCTGTGTGTCGTTGCAGAGAGAAAGTCAATGCACCTGACATAAGTTGATTTTTACCTTCATTTTTTCAATCCCCATTGGCTGCGGAGTGGGAGGGGGTGTGATTTAGCGTGACCTTGGGAGGGGGTGGATTTAAGTCCTTCTTTTGAGGGTGGCCTGAATTATAGGTAAATGCCATGGTAATTTATGAGGAAACACAGTGGGTAGCAGTGGAAGAAAACATCGCTTCGCATGGGTATATTTAATCTATTTCATTTAATGTTTCTGTGTGTCATTGCAGAGAGAAAGTCACCCTCCCTCCCACCCCTGCAGCTGACAGAAATTGATTTTTACCTTCAATCTTTCAATCCCCGTTGGCTGTGGAGTGGGAGGGGGTGTGGTCTGACCAAGTTGGGGCGTCACTTAGCGAGACCTGGGGCGGGGGTTTTAAGTCCTTCTTTTGAGGGTGGCTTGAATTACAGGTTGATGCCATGTTAATTTATGAGGACAATCAATGGGTAGCAGTGGAAGAAAACATCTTTTATTACTACTGAATGGTCGTAGTCTAAAATTAGTTTATTTAATCTATTTCATTTAATGTTTCTGTGTGTCGTTGCAGAGAGAAAGTCAGTGCAGCAAACAGAAGTTGATTTTTACCTTCATTTTTTCAATCCCCATTGGCAGCGGAGTGGGAGGGGGCGTGACCTGACCGGGGGCGTGGTTTAGCGGGACCTTGGGGGGGTTACTTTTTATTTATGAGGACACGCAATGGGTAGCAGTGGAAGAAAACGTATTTTATTACTACTGAACGGTCGTAGTCTAAAATTAGTCTATTTCATCTAATGTTTCTGTGTTTCGTTGCAGAGAGAAATTCACCCTCCCACTCACTCCTGCAGCTGACAGAAGTTGATTTTTACCTTTATTTTTTCAATCCCTGTTGGCTGCGGAGTGGAGGGGGCGTGGCCTGAAATAATCGGGGGCGTGACTTAGCGAGACCTGGGGCGGGGGTTTTAAGTCCTTTTGAGGGTGGCGTGAATTACAGGTCGATGCCATGTTAATTTATGAGGACATGCAATGGGTAGCAGTGGAAGAAAACATTGCTTTGCACAGGTGTATTTAATCTATTTCATTTAATGTTTCTGTGTGTCGTTGCAGAGAGAAAATCACCATCCCTCCCACCCCTGCAGCTGACAGAAGTTGATTTTTACCTTTATTTTTTCAATCCCTGTTGGCTGCAGAGTGGGAGGGGACGTGGCCTAATTGAGTCGGGGGCGTGGCTTAGCGAGACCTGGGGCGGGGTTTTTAAGTCCTTCTTTTGAGGGTGGCGTCAATTACAGGTCGATGCCATGGTAATTTATGAGGACATGCAATGGGTAGCAGTGGAAGAAAACTTCTTTTATTACTACTGAACGGTCGTAGTCTAAAATTAGTTTATTTAATCTATTTCATTTAATGTTTCTGTGTGTCGTTGCAGAGAGAAAGTCAGTGCAGCTAACAGAAGTTGATTTTTACCTTCATTTTTTCAATCCCCATTGGCAGCGGAGTGGGAGGGGGCGTGACCTGACCGGGGGCGTGGTTTAGCGGGACCTTGGGGGGGTTACTTTTTATTTATGAGGACACGCAATGGGTAGCAGTGGAAGAAACGTATTTTATTACTACTGAACGGTCGTAGTCTAAAATTAGTCTATTTCATCTAATGTTTCTGTGTTTCGTTGCAGAGAGAAATTCACCCTCCCACTCACTCCTGCAGCTGACAGAAGTTGATTTTTACCTTTATTTTTTCAATCCCTGTTGGCTGCGGAGTGGAGGGGGCGTGGCCTGAAATAATCGGGGGCGTGACTTAGCGAGACCTGGGGCGGGGGTTTTAAGTCCTTTTGAGGGTGGCGTGAATTACAGGTCGATGCCATGTTAATTTATGAGGACATGCAATGGGTAGCAGTGGAAGAAAACATTGCTTTGCACAGGTGTATTTAATCTATTTCATTTAATGTTTCTGTGTGTCGTTGCAGAGAGAAAATCACCATCCCTCCCACCCCTGCAGCTGACAGAAGTTGATTTTTACCTTTATTTTTTCAATCCCTGTTGGCTGCAGAGTGGGAGGGGACGTGGCCTAATTGTGTCGGGGGCGTGGCTTACCGAGACCTGGGGCGGGAGTTTTAAGTCCTTCTTTGAGGGTGGCCTCAATTATAGGTCGATGCCATGGTAATTTATGAGGACATGCAATGGGTGGCAGTGGAAGAAAACATCTTTTATTACTAATGAATGGTCTTAGTCTAAAACATAAGTTATATTTATGGTAACCGGAATACCCCTTTAACAGTGTCATCCACAGTGCTCTACCCCTTTAAAGCAGTGAAGAGAAATGGCTGGGTTGTTAGTTAACTGAGCTCCTCAGCTGGCTGCTAATTACCTGGCTGTATTGTTCTGGAAACCTTCCCTCCCTGTGTGTGTCTGTGCAGAGAATGGCAGTTGGGGTTTGCATCCAAAACTCCCAGGCTAATATTGGCGAGTGCAGGTCATATTTTGGGAATATCTCGGGAAGGTTATATCCTAGAGAGCTGAGACCTGGTCTAAAACCATCCTGGACACCTGATGTACATGTGTGTCGAATTTGGTGAAAATCGGTCCAGTAGTTTGGTCGTGCATAGAGAACAGACAGACAGACAGAAACTCATTTTTATAATATTAAGATATATATATATATATACTAGCAGAAGGACCCGGCTTCGCCTGGGTATATTTCATCTATTTATTTAATGTTTCTGTGTGTCGTTGCAGAGAGAAAGTCAATGCAGCTGACAGAAATTGATTTTTACCTTCATTTTTTCAATCCCTATTGGCTGCGGAGTGGGAGGGGGTGTGGTTTAATGGGACACGGGGGGGGGGATTAAGTCCTTCATTTCAGGGTGGCCTGAATTATAGGTTAATGCCATGGTAATTTGAGGAAACACAATGGGTAGCAGTGGAAGAAAACATTGCTTTGCGCGGGTATATTTAATCTATTTCATTTAATGTTTCTGTGTGTCGTTGCAGAGAGAAAGTCATCCTCCCTTCCATCCCTGCAGCTGACAGATGTTGATTTTTACCTTCAATTGTTCAATCTCCATTGGCTGCGGAGTGGGAGGGGTCATGGCCTGACTGAGTCGGGGGCGTGACGTTGCAAGACCTGGGGCGGGGTTTTAAGTCCTTCTTTTGATGGTGGCCAGAATTACAGGTCGATGCCATGGTAATTTATGAGGACACGCCATGGGTAACAGTGGAAGAAAACATTGCTTTGCACGGGTATATTTAATCTATTTCATTTAATGTTTCTGTATGTTGTTGCAGAAAGAAATCCAACCTCCCTCCCACCCCTGCAGCTGACAGAAGTTGATTTTTACCTTCATTTTTTCAATCCCCGTTGGCTGCGGAGTGGGAGGGGGCGTGGCCTGACAGAGTCGGAGCGTGGTTTCGCGAGATCTGGGGCGGGGGTCAGAGTGACATGAATTACAGGTCGATGACATGGTAATTTATGGGGACCTGCAATGGTTAGCAGTGGAAAAAAACATCTTTTATTAGTACTGAATGGTCGTAGTCTAAAATTAGTCAATTTCATCTACGATTTTTGTGTGTCATTGCAGAGAGAAATTCACCCTCCCACCCCTGCAGCTGATTTTTTTCAATCCCCGTTGCCTACGGAGTGAGAGGGGGCATGGCCTGGCAGAGTTGGGGGTGTGGATTATCAAGATGCTTCGAACGGTTGTAGTCTGAAATTAGTCTATTTCATCTAAAATTTTGTGTGTCATTGCAGAGAGAAATTCACCCTCCCACCCCTGCAGCTGACAGAAGTTTATTTTTCCCTTCATTTTTTCAATCCCTGTTGGCTGCGGAGTAGGAGGAGGCGTGACCTGACACATTTGGGGGCGTGGCTTAACAAAGCGCTTCGCATAGGTGATTTAATCTATTTCATTTAATGTTTCTGTGTGTCGTTGCAGAATGGCTGCAGAGTGAGAGGGGGCGTGGTCTAAGAGAGTTGGGGGCGTGACTTAGCAAGACGATTCAAACAGTTGTAGTCTATAATTAGTCTATTTTATCTAAAATTTTTGTGTGTCGTTGCAGAGAGAAATTCACCCTCCCACCCCTGCAGCAAACAGAAGTTTATTTTTACCTTTATTTTTTCAATCCCCATTGGCTGCGGAGTGGGAGGGGGCATAACCTGACAGAGTCGGGGGCGTGGATTAGCAAGACGCTTCACATGGGTGTATTTAATCTATTTCATTTAATGTTTCTGTGTGTCGTTGCAGAAAGAAAGTCAACCTCCCACCCATCCCTGCAGCTGACAGAAGTTGATTTTTACCTTTATTTTTTCAATCCCTGTTGGCTGCGGAGTGGGAGTGGGCATGGCCTGACAGAGACGGGGCGTGGCTTAGCAAAAGGCTTCGAACGGTTGTAGTCTATAATTAGTCTATTTCATCTAAAAATTTTTGTGTCGTTGCAGAGAGAAAATCACCCTTCCACCCCTGCAGCTGACAGAAGTTTATTTTTACCTTCATTTTTTCAATTCCCGTTGGCTGCGGAGTGGGAGGGGGCGTGACCTGACAGAGTCGGGGGCGTGGATTAGCAAGACGCTTCGCATGGCTGTATTTAATCTATTTTATTTAATGTTTGTGTGTGTTGTTGCAGAAAGAAAGTCAACCTCCCACCCATCCCTGCAGCTGACAGAAGTTGATTTTTACCTTTATTTTTTCAATCTCTGTTGGCTGTGGAGTGAAAGGGGGTGTGGCCTGACAGAGTTGGGGGTGTGGTTTAGTGAGACCTGGGGCGGAGGTTTTAAGTACTTCTTTTAGGGTGGCCTGAATTAAAGGTCAATATCATGCTTATTTATGAGCCCACGCAATAGGCAGCAGTGGAGGAAAACATCTTTTATTACTACTGAACTGTAGTAATAGAAAAAAACATAAGTTATATTTATGGTAACCGAAATACCTTTAACAGTGTCAGTAAATAGAAATGGATGAGATCCTCAGCTGCTGATAATTACCTGGTTGTTATGGAAACCTGCCCTCCCTGTGTGGCTTTGCAGAGAATGGCAGTTGGAGTTTAAAACCAAAGCTCCCAGTTGTAATGTTGGCTAATGGAGATCATATTTTGGGAATATCTCGGGAACGGTACGTCCTAGAGAGATGAGACCTGGTCTAAAACCTTCCCGGACACCTGATGTACCTGTGTGCCAAATTTGGTGAAAATCGGTCCAGTAGTTTGGTCGCGCATAGAGAACAGACAGACAGACAGACAGACAGACAGACAGACAGACAGAAATTCATTTTTATATTATTAAGAGATAACCCCTCTCCTTATATCAAACTTGGTAGACACACTTTATAACAGTATAAAATTATTGGAAAACAATTGGGTTACTCTCTTCTGATGCACCATTTTTTGGTACCATCAATTATTATCATCAATTATTATTATCATTACATTCTACATATAGATTAATGATATACTATAAAACTTGCATATGCTTCCAATAGAATACTTAGGTTGGTGTCCACTTTCAACAACTTTTTTGTTAGAAAAGTCCTCCAATGACAAGCTGCTATGACCCTGTCACCCAGTGGCGTAGCAAGAATAGACTAGCCCCACAGCAAATTTTTAAACGCCCCCCCCTTATGACAACCCCCAGTGCTCCAGACTAAAAAAAATACCTAGGAGCCATTGGCTCCTGAACTGAAAAATATAGGAGCCAAATTAAATTTTTAGTCGCCAAATTTAAATACATATAAATATAATTTAAAAAAAGCCTTGGAGGAGAAGAATGTCTGGCCAATAATAGAACAGTCCTATCCTGTTCTTTGGGGCAACAAGGTGACTAAGAAATGGCGAATTGTGTGGATTTATTTTTATTTTTTTTTTCTGTTACGTGTTCACCGCATAGGAGATTTTTTAAATATTTTAATAGTTTGGACTTTTCGGACGTGGCGATATGTAAAATGTTTATTTATTGTTAATATATTTTATATGTAAAATTGGGAAAGGGGGTGATTAAGGGGCCGTTCAGATGGCCATAGTATTGCGCATCCACAAAAATGCGGATCCTCAATACCATGGATGCCGTCCGGTGTGTTCCACAATTTGCAGAACACACGGCCAGGCACCCCGTTCAGAATGCCTATTCTTGTCTGCTATTGCGAACAAGAATAGGGAATGTTCTTTAATTTCTTGTGGAGCCGCGGCAAGTTCGCACGCCGCCCATTGAAGTGAATGTGGCCGCATCTATTCCACAAAATTGCAGAATAGATGCGGGCGCATTCACACGATCATGGGAATGGGCCCTTAAACTTTAAATATTGGTGTTTTGTTTTTTTTTTTGTTTTTTTACTTTCTATTACTAGTATTTGCCCCCTTAGGGGCTAGAACTCTTGTGCTGTTCACTCTAATAGACCTCTATTTGGGTGAATAGGACCTCACACTCTGTTCACACAGCAGCAGGGAGCTTACCATGGCAGCCAGGACTTCAATAGTGTCCTGGTTGCCATGGTAAGCGATCAGAGTCCCGCGATTACACTGCTGGGGCTCCGATTGGAATCTACCACTGCCACCAATGAAGGGGGGGTTGCCTGTGGCCACTATGCCACCAATGAGACTAATAACTGGGGGGGGGAGGGCGCACTGCGCCACCAATGAGACTAATAACTGGGGGGGGGCTGGGGGAAAGGGCGCACTGCGCACCAATAAGACTAATAGCTGGGGGGGGCTGGGGGAAGGGCGCACTGCGCCACCAATGATTATAAAGCACATTAAATCAAGTATAGGAGGCAATGGTATAACATACCCAGCCTCAATAGCAGGGCAGTGCGATCGCGGCAATTAACCCCTCAGGTGCCGCACCTTAGGGGTTAATTGCCGCATTGCCCTGTTATTGAGGCCGGGTATGTCATACCGCTGCCTCCTATACTTGAACTAATGTGCCTTACATTCATTTTTTTTTTTACTTTTTAAAACTTTTTATTTAATAACTTTTAGCCCCCTAGGGGCTAGAACCTGGGATCTTTTAATCCCTTGTCCCATTAACCCTAATACCATGGCAGCCAGGACTCAGTAGCGCCCTGGTTGCCATGGCAACCGATCGGAGCCCTGCACTGCTCCGACACTGCTGGGGCTCCGATCAGAACTGCCACTGCCACCAATGAAGAGGGGACCCTGTGGGCCACTGCCACCAATGTTTATTATACTGGGGGGTTGGGGGGAGGGTGCACTGCGCCACCAATGCGCATAACTATGTTTAATAAAGGTACAGCAGGCGGGTGCCGACGCAGAATTACATAGCCGGCACCCAACCTGTATTATAGGGAGCTGCAATCAGCGGTAGTTAACCCCTCAGGTGCAGCACCTGAGGGGTTAACTGAGGCATATCAGAGCTCCCTATAATACAGGTCGTTTGCCGGTTATGTGATTCCGCGCCGACACCCGCCTGCTGTACTTTTATTAAACACAGTAATCGTCATTGGTGGCACAGTGCGCCCTCCCCCTCCTCCACCCCTCTCATTGGTGGCGCAGTCTTGTTACCATTTGCAAATTCTGAGTCGCATTGGGGACCATTTTGGTCGCCATCTGGAGCACTGACCCCCTCCTCCCTTGCAACCGCCACTCTTGTGGCAGTCCCAAGAAATCCTGCTCCCGAAGGCAGATGCAGCTGCTTTCCCTGCTTCCCTGATAGATACGCCACTGATGCCAGTCTTAGGCCCAGTTCACACAACTAAAACATACTTTTAAAATCAGCACTGCACGGCAAAGCTAAATTTTCAGCTTAAGGTTTTTGACGAACTGTGCCAAAAAATGCTCTGAAAATGCACAAAAACTGCATGAACTGACATGGAGCTTATTTTCTACTTCCCATTTATTTAAATTAAAGATTCAGTGCTGATTCTGCCCCAAGATAGGGTGCTTTGCTTCTTTTATCCACACTTCTTTTTTATATGTTTTAAAAAAAAGCATGCGATGCTTCC
>ONZH01023612.1:0-17274 GCA_900303285.1 Rhinella marina | reverse complement strand
GACAGATCTGCTGCGTTTCAGGGAGAGTGTTAGGGCCTGGATTAGTTCTCTGTTAGGCAAGAGTGATCTCAAAAAGAACCCAACAGCCCTTCTAAGGGCTACGAGACACTTTTTTTTGTCTCCTTCTGGCTGGGCTGGCTGGCACTAGTACTGCAGTGATATAGAAAAATCTGAGTGCGACATTTTTCTGGGTTGCAGTGAAAATAGCCACAGTCAGCAGGGGCTGAGTTTGCTCTCTGATATATTCTGCACGTCACGTTAAAAAAAAAACACACAAAAAAAACACTTTTTTTTTTGTTGTTTTATCTCAGTGATACAAATCCACTTCATACAGCTGTGTGGAACCATTCTGTGTGTCACAGTTCAGCTGTCCAGTCACCACAAAGCACAATCCGTATTTTCTGTCCAGGTGACCCATTCTGTACGTCACATAATTAAAAAAGGTCTTTTGCTCTCACTGATACAGCTACATTAGAAAAATCTGAGTACAACATTTTTCCGGGGTGCAGTGAAAATAGCCACAGTCAGCAGGGGCTGAGTTTGCTCTCTGATATATTCTGCACGTCACGTTAAAAAAAAACACACACAAAAAAAAAACTTTACAGCTACATTAGAAAAATCTCTGTGCGACATTTGTCTGGGTTGCACTTAAGCAGACCAAGTCTGCCTAATCTAATAGTTTCAGTGTAATTGCTCCATACTGCACGGTGCGTAATAAAATACGTAATTTTGCTCTAATTTATCCACCTATATATTAACTTGTTCAGATTGAACAAGTTTGTGGGTTTCAGTACAGCAGGCCCATTTTTTTTTTTTTTTTATATATAATACACTTATATACAGAAAATGTTGAACCCCAGGGCTAAGGGTCGAGGACGTGGGCGTGGGCATTCAATTACTGCAGGGGGCAGAGGCCGTGGTCCTGGGCAGGGTGAGACAGTACCTGCTGATGAGGGAGCAGGGGAACGCCGCAGAGCTACACTCCCTAGCTTCATGTCTCAACTTACAGGGACACGTGGTAGAGCACTGTTGAAACCACAACAGTGCAAACAGATGATGTCGTGGATTGCGGACAATGCTTCAAGTAATTTGTCCACCAGTCTTCCACGCAGTCCACCCACGTTACCCAAGGGAGCACTCCTCTGGCTCCTCCACCTCAACCTCCTTCCCCCCAGTCTGCCCCCTCCCAAGAAAATTTGGAATGCGATCCGGCATACTCTGAGGAACTGTTTTCTGGAACCTTCCCAGAGTCACAAACCACTTCTCAGGTTGCTGCTGACCTCTTTCCCGTTGCCCAAGTTTTCCAACTGTCGCAGTCTGTGGGTGATGACATTGTTGACTTAGTGGAAGAAGTTTGTAAAGAGGTGTCGGATGATGAGGAGACACGGTTGTCAGACAGTGGTGAAGTTGTTGTCAGGGCAGGAAGTCCGAGGGGGGAGCAGACTGAGGAATTGGAGGATGACGAGGTGACTGACCCAAGCTGGGTTGATAAGCCGAGTGAAGACAGTGCTTCTGAGACGGAGGTGAGTGCTGCACCAGAACAGGTTGGAAGAGGCAGTGGTGTGGCCAGAGGGAGAAGCAGGGCCAGAGCTGGTGCATCAGCAGCAACTGTTTCACGTAGTGAAGCTCCCGTGGCGAGGTCTAGATGTTCGCAAGTCTGGAGGTTCTTTAAAGAAATTGAGGATGATCGACGAACTGTGGTGTGCAACCTGTGCCACACCAGGATCAGCAGGGGTGCCACCACTACTAGCCTAACCACCACCAGCATGCGCAGGCATATGAGTGCTAAACACCCCACTCAATGGAACCAAGGCCGTTCACCTCCTGCGGGTCACACCACTGCTCCTTCCCCTGTGTCACTCGCTGCCTCTGCTAGTCAACCCCCTGCCCAGGACCCCGGCACGAGCGCCTCCCGCCGGAAAACCACACCTTCGCCTCCACGATCCTCCACAGCCTCCACCAATGTGTCCCTGCGCAGCGTTCAGCTGTCTTTACAGCAGACGCTGGAGCGCAAGAGGAAATACAATTCCACCCACCCACATGCTCAAGTCCTCTACGTCCACATCTCCAAATTGCTGAGCCTGGAGATGCTGCCCTATAGGCTGGTAGAGACCGAGGCCTTTCGCAACCTCATGGCGGTGGCTGCCCCTCGGTATTCGGTCCCCAGCCGCCACTATTTTTCCCGATGTGCCGTCCCAGCCCTACACCAGCACGTGTCAGAGAACATCATCCGTGCCCTGACCAACGCTGTTTCTGAGAAGGTCCACCTAACCACCGACATGTGGACAAGTGCTGCCGGGCAGGGACACTATATATCACTGACGGCATATTGGGTTAACTTGGTGGAGGCTGGGACAGAGTCTGACCCTGGGGCCGCTCATGTACTGCCCATACCGAGGATTGCGGGGCCTACCTCGGTCACGGTCTCTCAGACGTACTATGCCTCCTCCTCCTACCCCTCCTCCACCTCCTCCGAATTACCATCCGTGGGCACGGCGCCTTCAGTCGGTAGCTCTAGGTGCAGCAGCAGCGTCTTGGCTAAGCGCCAGCAGGCGGTGCTCAAACTGCTGAGCTTAGGTGACAAAAGGCACACCGCCCAAGAACTATTACAGGGCATCACGGCGCAGACCAATCTGTGGCTGGCACCGCTGAACCTCAAGCCAGGCATGGTTGTGTGTGACAACGGGCGTAACGTGGTGGCGGCTCTGCAACTCGGCAGACTGACACATGTGCCATGCCTGGCCCACGTGTTTAATCTCATAGTTCAGCGGTTCCTCAAGACATACCCCAATCTGTCTGATTTGCTCACCAAGGTGCGCCGCATCTGTGCGCATTTCCGCAAGTCCACCACAGATGCTGCCACTCTCAGGGCAGCTTAGCGCCGCCTACAACTGCCCGCTCACCGACTGTTGTGCGATGTGCCCACAAGATGGAATTCGACATTAAACATGTTATCCAGAGTTTACCAGCAGCGCAGAGTGATTGTAGACTGCCAGATGTCAACTTCCACCAGAACTGGTAGTCAGGTCAGTCAGATTCCTGAAGTCTACAATGAGGAGTGGACTTGGATGTCTGATATCTGCCACGTGTTGAGTCAACACAGATGGTCAGCGGCGATGCCGCCATTATCAGCCTCACCATCCCGCTGCTTTGCCTGTTGAAAAACTCACTGCTCAGCATGAAGTCGAAAGCTTTGCGCTTGTCACAAGAGACGGCGGAAGATATGTCGCTTGATAGCCAGAGCACCCTCCGGTTTGTTTCTCAGCGCGTATCGGAGGAGGGGGATGATGATGAGGAGGAAGAGGAGGGAATGTCGGCGAGACAGCAGAGGGTACCAATGCTCAGTTCTTCTTAACTCTTGAGCGTGTATAGGCTGAAGAGGAGGAGGAGGAGGAAATGGAGAGTCAGGCCAGTGAGGAGAGGGAGTTCTTGCGTGTTGGGACTCTGGCGCACATGGCAGACTTCATGTTAGGCTGCCTATCCCGTGACCCTCGCGTTAGAAGAATTTTTTCAAACACCGATTACTGGGTGTTCACTCTCCTGGACCCACGGTACAAGCAGAACCTTTCCACTCTCATCCCTGTAGAGGAAAGGAGTATGAGAGTGAATCAATATCAACAGGCCCTGGTGCACAAGCTGAAACAATCCTTCCAATCTGACGCCGTTAGCGAGGCGAGCAGGCAGCTTGTCCAGCACTGGCAGGAGAACGCTCTCCAAGGCCTTTGCCAGTTTTATGTCACCCCAGCAAGACACTGTCACCTGTCCCCAGTCTAGGCAGAGTAGGGGTGAGCTTTACAGAAAGATGGTGAGGGAGTACCTAGCTGAGCATACCAACGTCCGGACCGATCACTCTGCTCCATACAACTACTGGGTTTCAAAGCTGGACACGTGGCCTGAACTGGCGTTGTATGTCTTGGAGGTGCTGGCCTGCCCTGCCGCTAGCGTGTTGTCAGAGCGGGTATTCAGTGCAGCTGGTGGCATCATCACCGATAAGCGTACACACCTGTCAACTGACAGCGCTGACGCTTATTAAAATGAACAAAGCCTGGATTTCACCAGAATTCAAATCTCCTCCGGGGGAAAGCAGCTAAAGATTAACATTACTTATGTATCCGATTCCTCTTCTCTACTTCTCCTACTCCTCCTCCTCCTTGTCGTCTTTGCCTAACGCTGACCCAAAACGCAATTTTTTAGAGGTCCAACTGGCACTCTTTTACGACAATTTTTCCGGTGGGCCCCCTACAGGCCCTCTCTCCAAACAATTTTTCCGGAGGGCCACCTACACGCCCTCTCTAAACAATTTTTCCGGAGGGCCACCTACAGGCCCTCTCTCCAAACAATTTTTCCTCAGTGTCAACTATAGACACTGTAAAACAATGTTTCAGGAGCGTCAAACAGACAGTCCAAAACAATTTTTCAGGAGGCACAAGTACCGACATTTAAAAAAAAATTTTTTTGCTGAGGGTCGACTTTATGTACTCCGAAAAGAAAAAAAATTTTGGAGGCTCAACAAAAGCCATTTCACTGAATTCTCAGTCGGACAAAGTCATTGGTGGTGTAACTGCCATGCTGTGTCAGGCTAAATTTTTGGGTGCTTCACCAGCTACCGCATACTAACTCAGTCACTCTGTTGTCACCGCCGCCATACAGGGCCACGAAAAATGTTTATGTGGTTCGCCTGCTCCCGCAGTTTCACTCGCTCACTCTTTTGCCAACACCATAGTAGTTTGCACTATAGCAGCCCAAGTCTGCACATTCCCCTTTTTATCTCCAAGTGATCTATACTACACGTCACGTAAAAAAATACATTCTTTTGCTCTCAGTGATACAAATCCATTTCATAAAATCCTTTCTTTCTCTTTAACTGATCTATACTGAACGTCACTTTTAAAAATATGTCTTTTTTCTCTTTCTTTCTCTCTCTCCAAATAATTTTTCCGGGGGACCACATACAGGCCCTCTCTCCAATCAATTTTTCCGCAGGGCCACATAATGCGATAGACAGGAATCGAACCCGGGTCAACTGCTTGGGAAGCAGCTATGCTCACCACTTTACCACCAACAGCCACAGCAACTGATAAGAACAGATACTAAACTTGATGTAAGCCAACATTTCGACAATCGATAACCCGAAAAGGGTCCGCCGTCGAGCCCGGCGTTCGGCCACCCTGAGCATTTCTCAAGGAGACAGCCTCCAGGCCCTCAACATCCACATACAAGGCCACACTAAATTTTTAATGTGCTCTACCTGCTACCGTCGTGTAGCTCAGTCACTCTGACCGAGTCTGACCCTGGGGCCGCTCATGTACTGCCCACTTGGAGGATTGCGGGGCCTACCTCGGTCACGGTTTCTCAGACTTACTATGCCTCTTCCTCCAACCCCTCCTCCTCCTCCTTCGAATTACCATCCGTGCTTCACCTCCTGCTACCTCAGTCTAACTCGGTCACTCTGTTGTCACCGCCATGCTGCGTCAGGCTAAATTTTTGGGTGGCTCACCTGCTACCTCATCTAACTTGGTCTCTTGTTGGTGTCACCGCCATGCTGTGTCAGGCTTATGCCTGCATCGTGTGGCTGGGGATAGGAGAGCAGTGCCAGGGCATGGGTGATGGACCTTCATTGCACCTAGCTGGGTGCTTCCCTAACATGTGATGGGCATGTGCCTCGCCTTTCTTGGTCTGGGTGAGCACAATTGCCATGAGGGTAACCACCAGGCTGTTGCATGAGAATTTGGGGTAATTGTGGGATTAGGCAGCCTCAGTGGCATCCATGCATGCTGCCCCTGCTGTTTCCTGTCCATTTCCGTGGTGTTTCCACCATTTTCTGATGTTTCCAGGTTTTCACCCAGCCTTCCCTAGGCAGAGCCTTGGTCCCCTGCAAAAAATGTTCGAGTCTCCCATTGACTTCAATGGGGTTCGTTACTCGAAACGAGCACTCGAGCATCGGGAAAAGTTCATCTCGAATAACGAGCACCCGAGCATTTTAGTGCTCGCTCATCTCTAGTTATCAGTATCTGATCATGGGGTCCGACACCTGGGAGCCTGTCGATCGGCTGTGTAATAAGGCACCGACACTCACAATAGCTGTCACAGACATTCCTGTGACAGGTATCAGGAGGTCTGTCAGATTGGCAACCCATGGGTTAAGCTGACAGGTTCTCCTTTGATTGTTTTGTTGTTGCTGACATTCACCACACCCTACCCCTTCAGGTGTAGGTATCTTTGTAATTATCTTTGTCTATTTAGTGTTGGTTCTCTCACCATGCTGTGCAGTTTATATTTTCTGTGGTGTCTGTGGTTGTTTGGTGTGTGTTTCTCTGTGGAGATCCCATTGCTGCCACAATCTTCAGGAAAGCTAAGTGTCTTCCTTCCCTTTCATTTATTTGTGTATATCTTCCCAGTGTTTTGGTGTTTGGGCCTGAGGGGAGACTACTGTTCGTCCAGGTTGGTGGAGGAACGGTTTGTCTCATTACTGTCACTGGCTTCAGGGTCCTTCAGGGACAGTTAGGGTCCCAGGTTTCAAGCGTATGAACTCACCTACCTTCAAAGCCTGTTCATACTGTTAGAAGGGCAGGGCAGGACTGGAGTCAGGTTTTGTATAGAAGGTGACCATCTGCCTTTACTCTTCCAGGCCTAATCCCATTTCCTTTCCCCCCTCTTCCTCCTGCGCTTGGTGTGGGATATTTACCCCCCCACACCAGAGCATGACAATAGCGTCACGGTCTTCTCTCTGCTCCCCAAGCACAGCACAGCCCATTGGATAGCGGCTGTGCTTGGTATTGCAGCTCAGCGCCATTCACTTCAATCTGGCTGAGCTGCACATAGTCCATGTGACCAATGAACGCGACATCATATTGCCCAGGAAAAGCTGTGAGAAGTCCGTGGTGCTACTGCGAGCAATGATGCTTTCTCGAACAGGTGATCAGTCCCAGGAGTCGCACCCCCACCGTCAGATACTGATGACCTATCTAGAGGATAAAGGAAAAAAGGATACAATCTAGAGGATAGATCTTCAGTAAATATATCTCGGAAAACCCCTTTAGGTATGCCAAGTAATATGCCATGCCAGTAAGCAAAGGTTATGCATGTGATTGCATTTTTGTTGGCTAAATGCCCTGAGCACAAAGGACTGATGACATCACAACTAGGCTATATATTAGGATTGATGACGAGAGTCATATATCCTCATGTAGAACGTTGATTGATTATTTTGATGCATTTTGTAAACTGCACTATTTACTACATGAAATGTGCTTTGTATATTGTAGAAACTGAACTGTTAATGAAAATGCACCTGGTAGAAAGAAGTTAATAGGCAGGCATGTAGTAATGCTAAGGTGAGTCAGAAAGTCAGACACATCTGAAGCATATTGACAATGCAGATCACATGTCTGTGCAATGGTAACTAGCTGATTTTGTGTCAACATTACGCAGGCAGAGAGAAAGTGTATGCTGGGGAAAATTTGCTGCAGGGGACAGACCCAGCAATACTCCTGCTTTTTAATAAGCTATCAAGTGGAGGTGTGAGGTACTAATCATAAGGGTGCGCCATCTTAGAGCAATGATAGGGCCACAGAGCAGCTGAGCATCTTAGTGGAGAAGAAGGTCTGGATTTGCATTTCCTAGCTCCAGTCCCCTAATAGCAGCCAGAGACCTGAGGGGAAGCCAGGTCATGGGTAAAGATGGGTGAAAGTGCTTAGAGTGTGGCACAAGGAAGAGAGATACTGTGACCTGAACAGATGCTTGTACAGTGTTAGCAGTAGTGTGTTACTAGGAGACAGGTGCTGAAATCCTAGAGTTGGAAGTGGAACCGCACATACCACTAGTATTGAGCAAAGTGTACAAAAATTCAATTTGGCTGGTTCGCCACCCCCCCTTCATTGAACTCATCAGATGCCGCATTCATGTGCAGTGGGTGATGACGCATGGCTGTACATATGAAAATGGGTGCACATACATAATACAGACATGCATAACACAGACAATTGTACTAAGCATGAACAAGTTACAAACCAGTATGGAGGAGAGAGGGTCCTGCCCATGAGGGCATACAATCTACATAGTATGGGAGAAGGACACAGTGGGTGAGGATAGAGCTGGTAATGGTGGTATAGTGGCAGCAGGGTCACTGGTTGTAGGCTTGTCTGAAGAGGTGGGTTCGGTTCTTTTAGGATTGCACTATTGGTGAGAGTCGATATGTTGGGGTAGAGAGTTCCAGAGTATGGGGGAGGCATGGGAGAAATCCTGGAGGCAATTGTGGGAAGAGGTGATAAGAAGAGAGGAGAGAAGGAGGTCTTGTGAGGATCGGAGATTACGTGTAGGGATGTATCAGGAAAGTAGCTCAGAGATGTATGGAGGGGACAGGTTGTGGACGACTTTATACGTGTTTGTTAGAATTTTGAACTGAATTCAATGGGCAATGGGGAGCCAGTGAAGAGATTGGCAGAGGGGAGACACACTTTTTTTTTTTAACTCTTCCTGCTCTACATGTACAACACTGTGATGGTACAGGCTGTGCCATGAGCTGTCAAGACTGGAGCTAGTTCCCATTCCACCATTTTAACCCTCACGATGCTCTGTGTGAACACTGCAAACATAATGTAAAATAAACATAAAATGTAAAAACAAAAGCACTAAATCCACATTTCTTAGTTAATGTGACTTTCTTTATTAGTATCACCCCCACACCCTCAAAATCAGCTGTTATAATTGTATTTTTGTTTTGGCGGGGGCCCAATTCAGAGTTTTGCTATGGGGCCCAATGATTTGTATGTACGCCCTTGTTGGTGAGCATCTGCTAGATGTCCCTGGTGCTTATGTCTTTTAGTCCTTTTAATATAATGTACTGGATCTTTTAAAGAATGTCTCCTGCTTGAGTGTGGAGCTCATAGATATGTTTACTAATTTATTATGAGGTAAATGAAGTCTGACTAAACAAGCTGAAGCACCAGATTCTTCCCATCTTTATCTTCTAAAGCCTTAAGACTTAAGTTCATAACTGAGCACTTGCTTCATTTCTTTCCCGCAAAGCTTATTTTATCATCTATTGAAGCAAGAAATTAAAATTTCAGAGACAGAGAATTCACAATTCACTTATCGTATTACTACATAAAAAGTGTAGAACTTGTAATATTCCTTGTTTAGAAATATCGTAAAACAATCATAGAGATGAGATACGTTTTGGAAAATTTGATTCGGCTGCTTCGTCGAATTTTATAAAAAATTAGCTTTGTGACGAATTACTTTGTCACAAAGTGCATTCTTTGTAAGCAGCGGGTGCAATGACAGTGAGCTGCAATAACGCCGCTCCACATCATTGCACCCCTCAGATGCCGCGTTCATACATGATCGCAGCGTCTGAGAGTAAAAATACAGTGTCAAATTAACAGAAAAAAAAAACAATTAAATCATACTCGCAACAGGCCAGTCACCACTATCTTGCTTGAAGATCTGGTGTGAAATCTTGTGCGGCCTGAGATGATGTCATCACACCAGCCCATCACGAGCAAATGGGGGAGGTAAGTATGATTTGTTTTTGTATACTATTTCATGTTAAATCGATTTGCTATCATGAAACACAAGGAACTTTGGCTTTGCGGCGAGTCGAATCGATCCTAAAATTCGGATTGAATTCCACTTCGTTGGATTTGATTCACTCATTTCTAGTCATGAATGATTTTGAGGTGCTATTGCGGAGTCCTAGAGATAACATGTAGACATCCAGATATCAGCCGGGGCTCCAGTGCTATTTGCATTACTAAAATTATCAAAATACATGAGCGAATTTCAGGGAAAATTCAATTTGCTGCAAAGCCAAATTTCCTTGTGCTTCATGGTAGCTAATCGATTTTCCCTGAATTGCGGTAAAAAATTAAAAAAAATCATACTTACCACCTCCTTATGAGTGCAAAGAGTCGCCCGCCGCCATCTTGATTGAAGACCTTGCACAAAATTCCATGTGTGGTGATGTATGACACCACCATGCTGCCAGACGTGATGACATCATCACCGGCCACACAAGACTTTGCGCTAGATCTTCAATCAAGATGGCAGTGGCCAGCTCTTCGCAATCAGAGGAGCTATCGCTGCTCCCTGTCATTTCACTCACTACTTACCAAGAAATACATATAGTGATGGAGTCATTCGTCACGTAGCAAATTTTTTCGTAAAATTTGGCTAATCGGCCGAATCAAATTTTTCAATACTTCGCTCATCTCTAATGACTAGATATGAAAACTCAATCTTGTTAACTTTACACAAAGTTCAAGGTTGAAATGTAATGACTAGAGATGAGCGAGTAGTGAAATATTCGAAAGTTCGAAATTCGATTCGAATAGACCGCGAAATTCGACTATTCGACCGAATATCGAATCCCATTAAAGTCTATGGGAAAAAAATGCTCGCCACTTGGAAATCTCAATTCGACCACTTGGAGGTCACCAAGTCCACCCTGAAACCTCAGAAAAGGATGCCAACACTGCTGGAATGCAACTGGGACAGCAGGGGAAGCATGTCTGGGTGCATATAACGCGCCCAAGTCGCACTATTACGCCACTATCACAGCCTCTCAACAATACACTCCAAAGACAATGTAACCTCTCTGAAAAGTGAGACCATACAAGGAAACCTTCTTTCCTCTACATTGCCATGGACCCCAAGCCAAACTAGACAAAAAAGAAGATAAAATTCTGCACCCCTTAAAATCACGTTAGCCTATGACAACCACAGATGGCATAGGCAAAGGGGAAAGCAAATAGACCCCACCCCTAATTGTCATTGTGTGTGTGTGTGAGATGTGGTCAGACATGTTTCTTTAAAATGTAAAAACAACTCAAACACATGCAGAAGCCTTAAAATGCCCAATTGTTGGCGCTTGAGATGTCAGTGACCCGACCTGGCCCAGTGTCATGTCTAGCAGGTAAAGCAGTGGGGATGTTGAGGGATGCGTAGGACCGCAAAAGGCAGGAAGAGGCCGTGGGCTGGCCAGAGGCTCATGGAGAAGGCAGGCTAGAGCCCGCAGGGCCGCATCTCTTCCCTATAACAGGCCCCCACACAAAGCTCTCCCATCGAGGGCTCTTAGGTCCTTGTTGTGAAAATATTTTAATGAGTGAGCAAAGTTAGCTTGAGGTGAGCCCTCGAAAAAATTATATGGAGGCCCAAGAGGTGAGACCTTTTAAAAATTGTATTAAGGCCCAAGAGGTGAGCCATAATAAAAACTGTTTATAGGCCCTAGAGGTGAGACGTCTTAAAAATTGTGTGGAGGCTAAAGAGGTGAGACCTCTTAAAAATTATGTGGAGGCCCAAGAGGTGAGACCTCTTAAAAATTATGTGGAGGCCCAAGAGGTGAGACCTCTTAAAAATTATGTGGAGGCCCAAGAGGTGAGACCTCTTAAAAATTATGTGGAGGCCCAAGAGGTGAGACCTCTTAAAAATTATGTGGAGGCCCAAGAGGTGAGACCTCTTAAAAATTATGTGGAGGCCCAAGAGGTGAGACCTCTTAAAAATTATGTGGAGGCCAAAGAGGTGAGACCTCTTAAAAATTATGTGGAGGCCCAAGAGGTGAGACCTCTTAAAAATTATGTGGCGGCCCAAGAGGTGAGACCTCTTAAAAATTTTGTGGAGGCCCAAGAGGTGAGCCATAAATATATAATTTTTTTTATTTACGGAGCAATTCTACGGCGGTTAAGGAGGAGGAGGAGGAGGTGGAAGAGGAAATGGCACTTCATACAGATGGCACTTCACTTTTGGCTGCTTTCCACTGTTGGAGAAGCAAAGTCCGATGGTGGGTGGGAAAATCTCCATCATGTTCTGCACGAGTTCCCTCTGGTATTCCAGCAATCGATTCGTCCTCTCCTCTACCAGAATAAAAGAGGAGACGTTATCTTTATATCGGGGGTCCAGGATTGCGAAGACCCAGTACAGTTTGTACTCCACTATCCGGACAACACGTGTGTCCCGGGAAAAGCAGCCCAGCATGAAGTCAGCCATGTGTGCCAGACTCTGAATAGGCATGACCTCACTGCCCCCACCAGAAGGATCACTTGCCATTTCCTCCTCTTCCTCTTCCGCCTCCTCTCCGCCCCATCCGCGCTGAACCAATGGGACGCACACAGCCTGACTGCTACCCTCGCCGCCAGCATCCTCCTCCTCTTCCACAGCCACCTCCACGTCGTCCTCCTCCTCCTCCTCCTGCAACTGCCACCGTGAAGCAAACAAAAGTGTGGTCTGACTGTGTAGCTCCATTGCGTCTCCTCCTACCCCCGTCTCCTCTGCGTGCAATGCGTTCTCCCTTATTGCGATGAGTGATTCTTTAAGGACGCATAGGAGCGGGATGGTTACGCTCACTATAGCGTCCTCGCTGCTGACCTTCTTGGTGGACTCCTCAAAGATACGCAGTACATCGCATATGTCTGCCATCCATGGCCACTCGTGGTTGGCAAACTGAGGGAGCTGAGTTGGAGGAAAGCGTGGATTCATAATCTGGTACTCCATCAATGCTCTCTGCTGCTCACACACCCTGGCCAACATGGAATAGGTGGAATTCCAGCGAGTCGGCAGGTCGCACAACAGCCGATGTTCAGGCAAATGGAGGCGTTGCTGGAGTTTTTTTAAGCTAGCAGCAGCTACAGTTGACTTCCGAAAGTGAGCGCACAAGCGCCGCACTTTCACCAGTAGCTCTGCCAGGTTGGGGTAAGTCTTTAGAAATTTTTGGACTACCAGATTAAAAACGTGGGCCAGGCATGGTACGTGATTGAGTTCGGCAAGCTCCAGAGCCGCCACCAGGTTACGGCCGTTATCGCACACGACCATGCCTGGTCCTAGCTGCAGCGGCGACAGCCACATCTCCGTCTGCTGCAATATGGCGTCCCTCACCTCTGGGGCGCTGTGCTTCCTGTCGCCCAAGCTGATGAGCTTAAGCACCGCCTGCTGACGTCTCCCCGCGCCAGTGCTGCAACGCTTCCAGCTAGCGGCTGAGGGCGATGTTAAGGCAGAGGAGGAGGAGGAGGGGGGGTTTATCAGAACCCATGCTGGCAATCTTGGGCGGGGGTGGTAGGTAGGCCGTCTCTGTTTGCGACCCCGTCCCCGCTTCCACTACATTCACCCAGTGTGCCGTCAAAGAGATGTATCGTCCCTGGCCGCAAAGCGCTTGTCCACGAGTCGGTGGTCAAGTGGACCTTTGCGCTGACTGCGTACCTCAGGGCCCGCCTGATGTTACGCGACACGTGCTGGTGCAGGGCGGGGACGGCACTCCGGGAAAAGTAGTGGCGGCTGGGGACGGAATAGCGAGGTGCGGCAGCCGCCATCAGGTCGCGGAAGGCCTGCGTCTCCACAAGCCTAAACGGCAACATCTCCAGGGCCAGCAGTTTGGAGATGTGGCAGTTTAAGGCTTGGGCTTGGGGGTGACTCGAGGCGTACTTCCGCCTGCGGTCGAACGCCTGCGAGATGGACAGTTGTTGGGACGAGGAGTGTGAAGGTGCAGGCGAAGAGGCGGGGGAAGGGGAGGCTGAAGGAGAAGGCCCCAAAGTAGCCGAGGCAGAGGCAGATGTGGAGGTGTCCTGGCTGGAGGTCTGGACCGCAGTGGCAGCACACAACAAAGGGGAAGAGGCAGTGGCAGCAAGACCGGGCGCAGGTTGTATTGCGTTTGCTCTCTCCCACTCAGCCCAGTGCTTGACTTCCAAGTGACGCCGCATGCCTGAGGTGGTCAGATTGCTCTTCTCAGAGCCCCTACTCAGTTTTGAGTGGCAGAGTGTGCAAACCGCGCTCAGTTTGTCATCCGCACAAACATTAAAAAATCTCCACACCACAGAAGTACGAGGCCTCGATGGGGGAGCTTCGCGCGACTGCCCGCTGCCGGGAACAGCTTCGGCCCTGCTGGCTGTGGCCTCACTTCTCTGTCTGGACTGTCCTCTGCCTGTGGACATCCCTCTGCCTGTGGACATCCCTCTGCCTGTGGACATCCCTCTGCCTCTTGCTGCCTTTTTCGGTGCTGCGCAGACCACCACCTCTCCACTGCTTTCCCCGCTGGACATCACCCCTGGCCAAGTGGGGTCGGTCATTTCGTCATCCACCACCTCCTCTTCCACTTCCTCACTCTGCTCCTCCTCCTGCCCACTGGACATTCCAACAGCCTCCCTTGATGGCAACTGCGTCTCATCATCATCATCGCTCATGATAACAGATGCTGGTTCAGGGTCCACATCAGCAGGAGATGGCGAATACTCAAGTGGTTGGGCATCACTACAAACAAATTCCTGTGCTAGCTCCTGGGATTCTTCCGGCACATCTGAAAAAGGACCCGAAAAGAGCTCCTGGGAGGGGTCAATGGTGGGATGACTCTGTTGGCCAGGTGTGGAGGAAGGAGGGTCAGAGTGAGACTGTGTGGATGACTGGCTGGTGGACAACTGTGTGGAAGCGCTATCGGCTATCCATTGCACCACCTGTTCAACCTGCTCAGGCCTCAACAGCGGTGTAACCCGCCCCCTGCTTAACTGTCCCATAAAGGCAGGGATTCTGGATGAGTGGGATCCTGGCTGACCCTCACCAGCAGGCATTGTATCCCCACTGGCTTCAACAAGGCCACCAACAGCATTTCCGTGCCCCCGTCCTCGTCCACGTCCGATTCCGCTAGCCCCCCTCCGCATTTTATTTTTTTTTGGTTACAATATTTTGCCTTCACAGCCGTGTACTAACAGTTCAGACGGTGTGTATGAACACTACGTATATACAATTATTTTGCAAGAGAACGCAAAGTACAGGTGCCAATGAAAAGGCTTTTTTTTTTTATATTTCTAGGTACACAGCCGTGTACAAACAGATCAGACGGTGTGTATGAACACTACGTATATACAATTATTTTGCAAGAGAACGCAAAGTACAGGTGCCAATGAAAAGGCTTTTTTTTTTTATATTTCTAGGTACACAGCCGTGTACAAACAGATCAGACAGTGTGTATGAACACTACGTATATACAATTATTTTGCAAGAGAACGCAAAGTACAGGTGCCAATGAAAAGGCTTTTTTTTTTTTATATTTCTAGGTACACAGCCGTGTACAAACAGATCAGACGGTGTGTATGAACACTACGTATATACAATTATTTTGCAAGAGAACGCAAAGTACAGGTGCCAATGAAAAGGCTTTTTTTTTTTATATATTTCTAGGTACACAGCCGTGTACAAACAGATCAGACGGTGTGTATGAACACTACGTATATACAATTATTTTGCAAGAGAACGCAAAGTACAGGTGCCAATGAAAAGGCTTTTTTTTTTTATATTTCTAGGTACACAGCCGTGTACAAACAGATCAGACGGTGTGTATGAACACTACGTATATACAATTATTTTGCAAGAGAACGCAAAGTACAGGTGCCAATGAAAAGGCTTTTTTTTTAATATATTTCTAGGTACACAGCCGTGTACAAACAGATCAGACGGTGTGTATGAACACTACGTATATACAATTATTTTGCAAGAGAACGCAAAGTACAGGTGCCAATGAAAAGGCTTTTTTTTTTTATATATTTCTAGGTACACAGCCGTGTACAAACAGATCAGACGGTGTGTATGAACACTACGTATATACAATTATTTTGCAAGAGAACGCAAAGTACAGGTGCCAATGAAAAGGCTTTTTTTTTTAATATTTCTAGGTACACAGCCGTGTACAAACAGATCAGACGGTGTGTATGAACACTACGTATATACAATTATTTTGCAAGAGAACGCAAAGTACAGGTGCCAATGAAAAGGCTTTTTTTTTTATATTTCTAGGTACACAGCCGTGTACAAACAGATCAGACGGTGTGTATGAACACTACGTATATACAATTATTTTGCAAGAGAACGCAAAGTACAGGTGCCAATGAAAAGGCTTTTTTTTTTTTATATTTCTAGGTACACAGCCGTGTACAAACAGATCAGACGGTGTGTATGAACACTACGTATATACAATTATTTTGCAAGAGAACGCAAAGTACAGGTGCCAATGAAAAGGCTTTTTTTTTTTTTATATTTCTAGGTACACAGCCGTGTACTAACAGGTCAGACGGTGGGTATTTACACCTGGTATACAAAAAGGGTATTGCAGGCACACAGAACCCAGAACACTAGAGCCAAATAAACTATATTTAAAAAAAAAAATAAAATTCACAGCCGTATACTGCCAGATCAGATGGTGCATATACACACTAGGTATATAACAGGGTTTTGCAGGCAAAAAGAACGCAGAACAGTAGTGCCAAATATAGTTTTGTATGTAGCAGAGCACCTAATACACCACTAATGCCTCTCTCTGTCCCTACTCCAGCAGCTATCCCTGAATACAGCAACCGTTCTCTGCAGACTGTATATTGTAGTAAAGCTATCACTGTACTGCACTATAGTAGCCCTGATAAGGGCTTTTAATCACGCTCCTGCCTGTCCAACAGCTAAAACCTATCTGTCCCTTCTCCAGCCTCTGTCCCTGACTAAGTTCACGCAGCATATGCGAACGAGCAGGAAGAGCTGAGTTTTTAATATTCGAGGTCACATGGTTTTTCCAGCCAATCCATGTAGACGCTGTTTTCGCGCTGCCAGCGTGCTCCGCGGGCCTGTCATACCCCCCCTGCATGTTGATTGGTGGAAAAAGAGCGCCAGGGAAGGTGGGAGGGGAAACGAATTCTAAGTGCGCCATCGCCGTTATACTCGATTGAAATCGAGTATGCCGAATAGCGTAGTATTCGATCGAATACCGGCTCGATCGAACACTACTCGCTCATCTCTAGTAATGACTGAAACTACCTTGAGTTCTATCTTCACCAGTTCTACCACGTTTCTGCTGATCACGCCATACTTAATAGTAAAACTTGGAAATGAATGCTGTATTATTGCTATATGCTGCCTGTTTAACCTCCATGTAATTAATTTTCACCATAATGGTGTAGTCGTTCTCATGGGCTTTTATCTTGATCTATGATGTGAATAGTAATAAGGGTAAAATACATGTCTTCCTGGCAACAAGTCCAGAGGAGCAATAAAGCGCTTAGCCGCACGTTTGATGAATGGGTCATTACAAAAAGTGGAGAACTTATAAACAATTGTGTTCTCACCTATAGAGCAGTATTATATTTATTTACTGCATATCTAAACATGCATTAAATAAAAGATATCGTCCCATCCTGGGTGTTCTCTTTTGTCACACATTCATTACATTGTATCTAAAGAAGTAGTGCCATGAAAAATATTCTACATTTTTAAAACCAGCACCTGGATCTGAATAACCGTGTGTAATTAAAC
>ONZH01023611.1:57500-123491 GCA_900303285.1 Rhinella marina | reverse complement strand
TCTCTGCTGACACGCCGATTCTTGTTTGCCGTAGCGCTTTTCCTGCATTATCGGGCCCAATGGCAGTGGAAAATCCAACGTGATTGACTCCATGCTCTTTGTTTTTGGCTACCGAGCCCAAAAGATCAGGTCCAAAAAGCTGTCGGTGCTGATCCATAATTCCGACGAGCACAAGGATATTCAGAGCTGTACGGTGGAAGTGCATTTCCAAAAAATCGTAGACAAGGTAAGGCTTTTGTACTTGTCACCCTCGATCTGTGTCAATAGAAGTCGGGCACCTTTCTGTTTGTAAAGCAAGCACTTTTTTTATTTTTTTCTCCTTCTATAAAATAATTTTTGTGAATGCTGCACGTCGGGACGTTGGCTTTTTGTCTTGCACATATCTGGTCTCTCTACTCCTCCCAGCTCTGGTTTTGTTTGTTTCCTGTTTGCTTGCTGATATTCGGTTCTATTGTCCGGTGCCCTTATTACATGGCAAGTCCTTTTATGCAGTCGCCATCCCTGGCGTCTGGGCAGGGTGGGCTACTGGTCAGGTCGTATGTGAATAAATAGGTATTAGAGCGTGATTGAAGGTCTGCCATGTCTGCTCCTCCGGATAATGCACTGGTATAAGGAGAAGTCCAGAACTTACTGGTCTTTCATTGTTCTCTGTGGCAGGAGGGGGACGACTTTGAAGTCATTCCCAACAGCAACTTCTACGTATCCAGAACCGCCTATAAAGATAACTCCTCAGTCTACCACATTAGTGGGAAAAAGAAATCTTTTAAGGATGTTGGGGCCGTACTCAGAAGCCACGGCATTGACTTGGATCACAACAGGTTTCTTATCCTACAGGTAATATGATGATTTTGCCTGCTCTGTGCAGATTTCCTGCATCTTCTAATGTGCTGTGCGGAGTAGATGAGGGGTTCGTGGTGTTTCCTCTGCAGTGAGGAAGGGGGGGGGGGGGGAAGAGCCCGAAATCCTTGGAAAGCTGTAGCAGCACATCATGATTTGCATGTTTATACTAAAAGGTACTAATCATTATTTGCTGCTTCAGTCTTTTATGGAGAGTCACCGGTGTTCGGAGGGGCGGGATGCCCCGAGGAAGGCGATGCTGCTGTCTGTTCTGCTTTAGCAGCACGTAAATATTGGGTGCTAAAATAGTGGACCCCAATATTATTGTGCTGCTTTAGTGTGACAAGAATTGTACATCAACTCAACGTGTCCTCGCTTCATTCACTGACCGAATAGTCAGGGCGACAATGGGGCCCATTCCGTCAACGCTTTATTTTATTTATTTTTTTCTTCTGGGTGATATCAGCCAAAGTGTATACAGCAGTCTTATAATTTGTTTTGTATGAAATATGCTTAACGTACATGATGGGGTTTGGGATGTTTTACTACAATGGGCTGATATTATATATATGATACAGTTTTGGTTAGATTTTTTTTTTATTAATGGGTTGCTCCTGTCAGTCAGTGGCCCTCTTTTCATTTCCAAGTCTGATGATATTCTGGGTGAAATAATTTGTGTCAGGAAGAAACGATGCCCAGACTGGAGTTTTAGGCCTTGGTTAACTCTTCATGTCATGCAGTGGTGTCCTTCATGCAGAGGTTGTTGGGTGTGGCACATGTTACGAATGAGAGGATGTGGGTGCATTCAGTGAACTGTCTTTTAGTGTTTCTGTTGGGTTGCTTTGTCCGTTTGGTGATCTTTTTAACTTTTGTGGTGTATTTTATATAAGAAAAAAAAATCTTTACCTATTTGTGATCAGTACCAGAAAGTGAGCATTATTTTTTATTATTATTTTATTTATTTTTAGTTCAGGGACAAAGCAGTGGATTGGGCGTTTTTTTTTTTTTTAACTATTTATGGTTATTTTTGTTTGAAATGTGTTGGTTTCCCTTTGCTTTATAAGAATGACTATTACGATTTCCCTCTTCAGAACGTATTTGGCTAATGAGGGGGGGAATCCTGCATTTCTGTATATTTTTGGCTTCTGGTGCAGTGGGCTGCTGTGATTATTAAACTATAGAACGGTGCAAGGAGCCTCCTGAGGAGACCAGAGAAAACTGCTGCAGCTGCATTACCTCTGTGCTGCCCACTGATAGGATAGAGAAGTAGATGTTATACATTTATATCAGATATCTGGAAATCGGCATAACGAGGCACAGGCTACTCTGTATCTTTTTACAAGTTGATAACAGATAATAGTCACCCCTTGCTGGAGCAGTGTGCTGTTAGCCTGGGTTCACACACAGCATCTGGCTGCAGAAAGACCACAACGTTAATTGCAGCTTTTTATTTATTTATTCTGTGTGTATGGTTTTTTTTTTTTTTTTTTTGTGCCCAAAAAAGTCTGCAGCCAGTTAGTCTACAATGAGATCTACAAGCAGCACAGAGTGTATTTTTGGTTTTCTCAGATGCAGCATGGGTACGCTATTGAGTTTTTACCTGATAATTACAATTTTAAAAAGGCTGAAAAAAATACTCCAAATATGTTTGTATTGCGGTTAAAATGTATGCATTTTTTTTTATATATTTACAAGCCTCTAAATCTGCTGGAAAATAGGTGTGTGTGAATGAGGCCTAAAAGTAGCTTTTGTCATGTTGTCCTTTTAGTTGCTGCTGTACTTTTCTGCTTCTACACACACTTTGCCCCTTTTATGTAGATATAATGTTCCTTTATCTATAGAGCCCCCCTCCATCTCTACTTCTGAACTTTCTGGTGGTGTACAATTGGTGAAGGGACATAACGCCCTGAAACTGAATTCAGCCACTGAAATCACTTATTACATGAAAATCCCTTCTTCACAATTAATTTGCCACGGTGGAATATTTATTTATTTTTTGTTAATTATGTAATGGACCAGAAAGGACTGCAGATGCAGCTGCTTTATTCTACGCCTTGGTTTTTACTTTACATTAGGTCACTGCTTATGTTCAAAAGTTGCAGAAATGCTGATAGTTGAAAAATGCCATTTCCAACCCACAAAGTTTTAAACAGAAAACACATTGGCCGGTCATGGATGCTTGCAGCTGGTGTCATAGCATGGACTTGTGACGCCCAGTTGTCAGATGAGGGCACTGAGGTGTTCTGCCACTTCATACCCATCCTGCTGATCAGATTTGCCAGTGAGGGGTGTAATACAGATGCATGGGAACAGGCCGTTTGCTTTCATTTTGTAAACTGTACTAGAAAACTAATGTCTGGTATAGCAGTCATATTCCCCATTAGCTGCAGACTAGATTTACACTTCTCTTCAGGGCCCTTCATGGCCCAGCTTACTTTCTGAGACCTCACTACAAATATGTTTATCTGAAAAAACGATTTCTTCTGTGTCATAATTTAAAAAAAAAAATCAAATAAAAAAAAAACTAGTCATGGATAGTTATTTTTTGCTAATTGGCTGCTTCTACTAGAACTAGAATGTTACAGGAAAAGGGAAAGCTCATTGAGGGGAATTTATCAATTCTGGCTTCAAAAGGGTCGCAAAATAGGTTTTTTACACCACTCATGCCAGTTTAGAAAAGTGGGCGTGGCTAGCTATGATTAGTTTCCCTGTAGATTTTTAGGAAGTTGCACTTTCACTCCAGTAGGGGGTGGCGTATAAAGCGTATAAGGCGTATAAATCGTATAAGACAAAACTTAAGTCTAAAGATGGGCCAAATTAAAAAAAAAAACGCATGCAACATTTGATAACTCTGGCGCAAAGTACTCCAACCCAGACTGACCTGGAATATTACTCTCAAGACGGTAATAGTCTAAATATACTAGTTTCTTCAAGGTGGACTGTGCGCTTATTAATGTACTGCCATATATCGTCTCTTGTGTATATGCGGTCCCTGCATGGCCCGTTTGGTTGAAGGGATTCATATATGGGGTGCAGCCTGCCTGCCTTTCACCCCCTCTCCTCTGAGCTGGCCTAGTCTGTATTAATGGAATGTTTTTTATTTTATTTATTTTTAAATACCTGAAGCCTAGTAATATGTTTATGGCAGAAAACATTACATTTATACATAGTTTGCTTTAGATATGATTTCTGAACTCCAAATTTGTCTAATTTTCATTGAATTGAACATTTCCTCAGCGGAAATTGTGAAAGTAAGTAAATGAAGTGTTTTGTGGTGTTTACAACTTAATGTGTGGTAACACGTTAATGAAAGTTGCACCTCTCTGAGATGAATGAGGTTAGCCTTAAGGGATTCAGGAAGTGGGGTTAAGTGTCTTAGGTATGTTGGTCTTGCCTTTGAATTTTTTAGTTTGATCCATCCATAAGCCACATACCTTGTCTACACTCCAGATTATATGTTATCAGTTGTGTTATAGTAAGTCTGGCCTTAATCTAAGAAACTGATCTGTCAAGTCTGGCTAAATGGCTCCCCAGGCTTTCACTATAGAACTTTAGGCCAGGTGCGTGTTCAGTTATTTGGCTACCCATCAGATCGGGGTGGTTCAACGGAGTTTAGTCCATTTATGTGCACATATAATTTTGGTGGGATATTTTCAGATCGTTTTTTGACTCTTTATCTGTATAAAAATGAAGTTCCTATTGCTCATCATGAAGTCTTTCACATCACCATTAATAATCAAAGTTAGGATCACCAGATAAAATAATTGGATAGCTCAGACAAAAAACCCCACCGGGTACGGTCAGGAGACGGACATGCACCATAATATCTGCAGCGTAAATGAACATTCTGCGGATTTAAGATCTGCACCGCAGGCCTACTTCCGCTGTGTTTTTTTTGTTTTTTCTCTGCAGTGTGTGGAAAGGAAATTACTAAAATTAAATTTTCTTTGTGGGTATTATACAATGCTGCGGATTTCCCACATGAAAATCTGCAACTGCAGACCCATGGCATTTTAGTCACATGTGGACCTACCCCTAAGAGGTTTTTTTTTTATTATTATTTATATTGTTTTTTTCCAGTGTCAAATTTGGTTAACAGCAGAAATTGTTCTTTAAAAAAATAGTGTTTAAATCTGCCACTTTTTGGTCCGCACCGGTCTTTGTTTAGTATGGCTGCAGCGGAGTCATGCCACTGCTGCAGTAAACTAACAATGACCATGGGGACCACTGGAGCCGCAGGAATTTAACAAGGTGAGCATCGCTTAACCTTTTATCATGTTCTTGGAAAATCCATTTAGGTATGGCCACATAGAGCAGATTTTACCCCATACATTGCAAAGGATGAAATCCATTGACCCGCAGTGGTATTAAAGCGACCCCTGATTCGAGAAAAAAAAAAAACCCTCACATTAGGGAATAAACAGAACACGTACCTGGTGCTCTACTTTATCTTTTTAGCTACAATTTTGCCAATTCCTTTTCTGCCATTTAAGAGGATTGTATCACTTCTCAAACTGCCTGCTGCACACTGTGCATATGTTAAGCCCAAGACAGTTCCTGCTGCCCTTGGATTGGCAAGACGATGCGCTAGACCAGGGGTAGGCAACTTGCGGCACTCCAACTGCTATGAAACTGCGACTCCCAGCATGCATGCTTGCTCTTTTCTTCTAAGAACGCACATAGAAATGAATGGAGCATGCTGGGAATTGTAGTTTCACGACAGCTGGAATGCCAAAGGTTGCTGGTCCCTGCACTAGACAGACTAAAGCTTATATTACACCTGCAGATTTTGCAGGTAATTGTTGGGAGGAGAGTGTTTTTTTTTTTTTTCCCCCGGCAATCACCTGTTCGCTAGCGGAGGAGCCGGCTTTCTTAAATGCAGTGATCTCCTCCACAGTATGGGGATGAGCGATCGCTAATGCCATCTCTCGTCCCCATGCTGAATGCTTATTTGCCGCGGCAGAGCTCTGATTACACGGCATGATCTGCTGCAGTCAGAGGATTTTTAAACCTGCTAAAAAATTCTGATTGCTCATTCATCGGATAATTGTCGGCAGTATTACACTTAAAGGGGTTGTCTACTTCTGGCCAATGTGTTAAATAAGATGACTATATATCACACTAATATATAGCCTTAGTTGATTTTCTTTACCTTTTTTTGCTTTATTTCATAAGTCATGTCCCCTTGTTGGGCAAATATTCTGTGCTGTCCATAAGATGGCTGCTGACGGAGGGTCATGTGACCAGGCAAAATAACTCTAGACCCGTTTTCCACACAAATACACCACATCTGCCATTGGCACTTACATTGTTGGGAGTTTAGTGCAGGTGTAGTGTATCTTAACCCCTTCCCGACTGCCATACGGCTATATACGTCCTATCTGCACATGCCCCCGTGCAGATAGCACGTATATACACGTGCAGGCAGCGCTTTAATCCCAGCGCTGATCAGCAATCTAGCAGGAGCAGGTCGGCTCACAGACAGAGCGGGGACCCTGAGGAGAAGACAGGAGCGGTTTATTACCACTTCTGCCTTCTCCTGTGCCTTACCTGAAGGCATGCTGGAGGGAGCAGGAAGCGGCAGAGCCTCTTCCTGTGTTAGTCCTGGCGGGTCACGTGACCACCGGGTGTCTCGGTCTAAGAGCAGAGCTGCAGGGTCTAAGGAGATCCTGATCAGCTCTGCCTGTGGTGTAATGACCTCACAGGGGGCTGTTTTCCCCTGTAACTGGGGCTCCTGTGGGATGCCCCCAGTTACGGGGGGGGGGGGGGGGGAGTCATAAAAAAAAATAAAAAATCAATGTCCTCCAGAGGTCTTTTAATGACCTCCTGGGGGACATATTATGTGCCAAAAATAAATTTAATATAAAGTTAAAAAAAATTATAATAAAAATACAAATAAAAAATGTAAAAAAAAAAAAATTACAAATGCAGTCGCCAACGGAAACCGTCACCATATTTGCCCTGTTCAATAAAACCTATACATATTATATATCAAAACGATCGTCACCAAATAGGGAACCTATTGAAATTAATTTCAGTTTTAATATTTAAGAAATAAAAAGCTATAATTAAAAAAATTACTTTTTTTTAAATAAGAATTAGCAGTTTGCCTCAAAATGAAACCTAAAATATAAAAAAAATCTCTAAAAAAAACATTCCAATAAAAAGTCCTAAGTGTCAAGTAAAAAAATTAGCAAAAATTATTTTGGTAGTCAAACAAATAAAAAAATTCGGGTCACTAAACCAACGCGTACACAAAATCACAAAAAGTTGCCTGGAGATTCAGGCCATTTTTAGGCCCGGTCATGAAAGGGTTAACAGAGCAGACTGGATGACTTGTCTGGTCACATGACCCTCCATCAGCAGCTATTTTATAGACAGGACCTCTACATGGACAGCACAAAAGACTTGGCCAAAAAGGGAGAATACTTTAGGAAATATAGAAAATGGTGCAAAATATCAACGAAGGCTGTATTAGTAAGTGCCATATAGTCATCTTACAAACATATTGGTCAACAGTAACCAGAAAGTGACCCACCCCTTTAACGATTATTTGCAGGTGTAATATAAGCAGGGGCTGCCATCTTGGGTGACTGAAGAGGAGCTCAAAAATTAGAAAATCTGTATCTCTTCAAAAGTGGGTCTCCAAGTTAATGCAGTTTTCTCTGCGGACTACGCAGTGCAGATCTGCATACTTCCATATAGGAGTGGGAAAATCCACATGTTGGTTTACCCTTTTGCATTGAATTAAAAAAATTGTGCAGCAGGTCAATTTAGACAGCAGGGTTTTTATGGTTGCAGCGTGTGGATAATTCTGGACCTCCTCCACATTATTGGAACTGTGCTGAAGCAAAAACAGACCCAATACAAATAATAAGAGTAAATTACTCACTATAGAAAATGTACTAGTGCTACGCAATCAATGTGAGATTCTGGGCAAATACATTTTCTACTACAGGCAAGGCGATCTCTTTAGGACAGGAACTTACACTAAATACTACCTCTACTGGTGCCATCCAGGCTCCCTAAATTCAGGGAATGCAGGTTCTACATGCATGCTGAGCCCACACTGTACAGCGCGGCACATACAAATTTAATATTAATAAAATCATGGCTTAAAGAAGCACTCCGACAAAAATGTTTATTCTAAATTGTAGAGAAGCTAATCTTCTTACCGGTGCCTATACTTAGAAGTTATCTGCTCCCTTGTGGTTCTCAGCTGTGTCTTGTGACTCTCCAACTGACCCAGTGTCTTACTTGAACACAAGAAGTCAGTTCCTCTCTTCTTTCTATGAGACTGATATCGAGGCTGGCATAGGAATAAATGTTTTTGTATGGCTTAACAAGCTATTATGCTACATAGAGAGCCACCAAAGAGTTTTGGTGTGAGGATTAAAGAGGACCTTTCACCACTCCTGACATGCCTGTTTTAGTAGCTTCATGCATTCCTCATGTAATAACAATTCTGGAACATCTATTCTTATGTCTCTATGTTGGTCCATTCCTTTATTATTTCTACTAGAAGGTATGAATGAATTGCTAGCAGTCTGCAGTAAGGGTACAGAGGGGAGGTAACCAGTTGGGGCAGTGTCCCTGTACAGACTCCCTCTAGCCAATCAGTGCTTCCATTTTCAGACTGTGCATTTAAACACCCCAACTTGTTACCTCCCCTCTGTACCCTTACTGCAGACTGCTAGCAATTCATTCATAACTTCTAGTAGAAATAATAAAGGAATGGACCAACATACAGACATAAGAATAGATGTTCCAGAATTGTTATTACATGGGGAATGCATGAAGCTACTAAAACAGGCATGTCAGGAGTGGTGAAGGTTCCTCTTTAACCCTAGAATGCGTATTGGGGGCCTTTTAGGCCCCCATGCTTACTTTTTTGTTATTATCTGCAAAATTACTTAAGTTAGAATTTTGAAACTCCAGGTAATCCTCAAGAATGTTGTTGTTGGTAATATCCAGTTGTTCATATATTTTTTTTCATAGGCATTTTGGTGTAACAATGCTTTTTTGGTGAAAAACACATCTGTACGGATTGGGGGCCTTTTAGGCCCCCATGTATTTTTTTATTATGTTCTCAGTAGTGTTTGTACCTCAAGTTACTTTATTTGTACTCAGTAATGCTGGTGGAGGGGCCAGGGTGTGGATAATGCCATATGAGGATGTCATGTGATTTTTGGAGGGAGAGATAAAGTCATGACATCATCTCAGGTCCTTCTGAACACAGTAATAAGCTGTGAAGAGAGTAATGAGGACAGTATACACTGTGAGCTAATTGTTAAGGACCTGAGATAAGATACGATGTTGAGAGCAAGTTTCTGTTATAATTAAAATTTTGTTTACTAATCATATTTTATTTAGCAGTTTTAAAATAAACTTGTAAAAGTTATATAAGTGTGTTTTCCATATGATTTGCATGGGGGCCTAAAAGGCCCCCAATACGTTAATATGAAGATTTCTGATGTCACGCATTCTAGGGTTAAGCACAAGGTCCATGATGGCAGCAGAAAGAGTGGGGAAGTCGCATGAGTGCTGGTCATCTATAGTGGAGTGTGTCACTTGGAGAGTTGGTGGCCATCACATGACACAGCTGAGGACCAGAAGGGAGTGGATAACTCAAATACAGCAACCAGTAAAAAGATTACCTACTACAATTAACATCATGCACCTTTCTAATGAGCCACAGAATAAACCTTTTTGATATGGCTGCGATGACTGGAATCAGAGAGCACGCTGATCATGCTAATTTAACCCATCTGATGCTATGCTCAATAGCGACCCCAGCATTTGAGCAGTTAAACAGAGGGAGGGGATACCCTATGACCTCTCAAATGGTGCCCCCACCACAAAATCGCCAATCTGTTTCTGTGGCAGCCTGGGGCCTTGTGAACACTCCCAGGCCTGCCATAGCAAACTGCCTGTAACGCCATTTCTGTGGCCAGTAAAAATCCATAGGCTGCATTAGTATATGGTTGCAGTTTGTGGTTTAAGTGATCAAAGGAACTTATGTTCAGTTCCCCGAAGGGGTAAAATTATAGTAAAAAATGATTTTTTTTAAAAAAAAAATTTTTAACTAAAAATTCAAATAACCAACTTCTTGACATACTATTAACATACTTATTAACATACCGTAATTAGAATTGCCAAAACGTCAGAGCTATTAAAATCTAAAAATAGTTTTTCCTACAGGGTTCACAACTATGTCCAATAAGAAGAAAATGTAATAATGATCATGGGTGTTGGAATATGGCAATCCAAAAGAAATTTTTATTTCTTATAATAAAAACTAAATACATTTTGGTAATAGTGCTGAACCACCAAATTTTTTATTTTTGGCAGGTCATTTATAGCATACGGTGAACGCTATTTAAAAAAAAAAAAATAAAATTGGGGGGATCTATCAATTTAACCCCACATATTTTTTTCCCATTTTCCAGTACAAATTGTGTTAAATGGTGACATTAAAAAGTACTAAAATACATCTTGTCCTGCAAAGAAGAAGGCCTCATACGGCTACGTTAACAGGAAAGTAAAAAGTCAGGGGTATGGTGCAAATAAAAATTCTGTGTCCTGGAAGGGTTAAAGCGAAAGTCCTCACCACTTGGGGTGTTTGTGTGTGTGTGTTTTTTTTTTTTTTTTTTTTTTTTTTTTTTTTTTATATATTTTCATATTTCCAAAACTGCTGTTAGTTGAATGGTGCAGAATTCCTCATAGAAATGCTATGGGTTTGTCTGAAATTTCCCCATATGTATTGCAAAGTGTGAAATTGGTGGCAGAAATCGGAGACACAACTTTGTGAAGATTCAAAGGGACACTTCCATCAGAATGGATTTTTTTTCAACCCAGTATTCCTGGAAACTATATGATATATAATTTTTTTTTTTCCATTTCAGCAGTTGTATGCTGAGAATTAAATGAACTCGTTGTCGTTCTGTAGCAGTCAACACAAATGATAAAGGTGCATTTACACTGCACCTACTGCAGACAATTATTGGGAGGATTAATGCAGATCCGTGTTCATACACACACTCTGGAACCCCCATAAAAAATGAATGGAGCAGCCTTGCGCGTGCCTGACCGGCCGCTCCCTTCATTTCAGGGGGGTACAGGCCCCTCGTTCTTGTTATTGGTGGGGTCACAGCGCTAGGACCCTCAGTGATCTAATAGTTATCTGCTTGCTATGGATAGGGCATAACTTAGTGTAACAGGAATACCTCTTTAAAGTGTCTCTGATCTTTAAAAAGAAAAAAAGTTGACGTTTCATAAGGACATCTTGAATGTTTTGATTGGTGGGATTCTGAGTGCTGAGGCCTCACGATCACTAGGAGGTGAGAGAAGCGCTCCCATAACTCACGCTCCTCGCTTCAAACAGAATAGACTTTCTGTTGAGCCTGTCTTCTGTATATGGGCCTAGCTTTTTGTATTTTTCATTTTGGGGTACTTATCACTTACCGTAACTCTTTCTTGAGTGAGAAAAAAAAATTCTGCCACGGATCATCTCTGTATAGATTCCCTTTTGGATGTCTTGGTTTCGATGCAGTCGTGTTTTTGGTGGGGTAGCTGAGGACAACGGGAGCCTTCTCGCGCTAGTGGCCTATTCATGCGACCGTATGGCTGCCGATGTTGCGTACCTCAAACAGCGAGTCCCCAAAACACTGGCACCAGCCGTCTGAACTCTGCATCGCAGGTGCGGACCCATTGACATGCGAGGAGGCACGAATCCAAAAGTGTTTCAGTGGGCTTCTGATCGGCTATTTTCGGCGGCCCCATAGAAATGAATGGAGGGCGGCTGCGCATGCGCAGTGCGCCCTCATTCACTTCGGGGGCTCCGTTCCGGTGGGACCCGCACCTTTAAGACAATGGGGGCATATCCTAGCGATATGCCCCCATTGTCTAAAATGAGAATAACCCATTTAATGGTAAATTTGAGTCAATATATTTTACCTTTATTTATAAAAAAAAAAAAAAAAAATCAAAAATTTACTGAAAATTTCGAAAAAAATCTCAATTTTTTTTCAATATTCTCTGCTTTTAAGTTGCATAGGGATATCTAATAACATTGTTATTAATGAACATTCACCATATGTCCACTTTATGTTGGCATTATTTTGGAAATGTAATTTTATTTTGAGGACGTTAGAAGGCTTCGAATTTTAGATGTAATTTTTAAGATTTTCATGAAAATTTTCAATAGTTGATTTTAAAGGACCTTTGCAGTTCTAAAGTGACTTTGAGGGGCTTAAATAATAGAAACCTCCCATAAATGAACATATTTTAGAAACTACAGCCCCCAATGTAATCCAAACTGATTTTTACAAAGTTTAACCCTTTAGATTTCCCACAAGAATTAAAACAGAAGGAAGGTGAAATTTAAAAATATATATATATTTTTTTTTTTTTGCAGATTTTTAATTCATTTTTCCCATAAGATAGCAAGGGTAAAACGCAAATCAAACCTGAATATTTATTTTCCTGATTCTGAAGTTTGCAGAAACACCCCATATGTGGTTGTAAACTGCTCTGTGACCGGCAGTAATGAGAGGGAGATAGTACAAGCATTTGTGATGGCTTTAACAGCTTATTAGAGTGATCAAAAGCCTGGAGACCAGGAAAAAAGGTCTCAGGTTAAAGCTCCATGTTCTTGGCTGTCAGAAGGCAGCTGAGTCATGGAGCTTCTATGTACAGGTGCTGCACACAGGGGGCAAAGCTCAAGGACGTTTTAAAACGTCCATTCAGAGATAGAGATCCACTACCAGGACGTTTATAGTCAATGGACAGACTGGAAGTGGTTAAGCAGGAAAGTTAAAGTTTCTGATTTTGCCCTGATCAACCTTTTATATGGGGGCTTTTTATTTTAGCGCCCTCTTATGTAACCAACCCCCACACACCATCTTACTTTAATGGTATTGTAGATTTACTGTAGTGCAATCTCAAGCTGAAAAAAAATTGACAAAAATTTGACAAAGTGCCAACATAAAGTAGAAATATAATGAATGTTCTGTCTTAAAAGCAGTGGAATTCAATTTTAGGGAATCGAAAAAATTTTGTAAACTTAGGTTTTACCTTTATGAAAAAAAAAATACTATCGACTCAAATTTACTACTAACATGAAGTACAATGTGTCACGGTAAAATATTCAGAATCATTTGAATACGTAAAAGCATTCCAGAGTTATTACCACTTAGTGACGCATGTCAGATTTGCAAAATTTAGCTGTGAGGAGGTTAGGTTAAATGTTTTATATGTGTATATAGAAAATATTTGGACCGTTCCACTTTCGTCATATCTTTCCTAGTTTATTAAAAAGTGACATAAGCATTCAGACCCTTTCCCAAATTATTTAGCTGAAGCACCTTTGGAAGTGATTAGTCTCCAGTCTTCTTGGGTACAATGCCACAAGGTTTGCACACCAGGCTTTGGAGATCTTCTATTTCCTTCTGACCGCTCTGCCATAAAGCCCAGATTTTTGGAGTGCAACAGTGATGGGAAGTTTTTCCATCTGCTCACAAGATCTTTGAAGCTCAGCCGCAGTGACTATTGGGTTCTTGGTCTCCTCTTACCAAGACCCTTTTCCCCCAATTACTTAGTTTGGTGGGGCAGCCAGCTCTAGGAAGAGATCTAAAATTCTTCCATTTAGGAATTATGGATGCCATTGTGCTCTTGGGATTTTCAGTGCAGCAAAAAAAAAAAAGTTGTACCCTTCTCCAGATCTGTGCCACTACAGAATCATGTCACTGAGCTCTACAGGCAGTTCTTTCCTCATGGCTTTGTTTTTACGGTGATATGCAGTCAGCTGAGACCTTATACGGACAGGCTGTGTCTTTCCAAACTGTGTCCAGTCAACTGAGCTTACCACAGGTGGACTCCAAGCAACGATGAACAAGAGAAATGGAAGGCCTCAGAGCTAAATTGTCATAGCAAAGGCTCTGAATATTTGTGTTCATGGGAAATGTTAGATTTCCTTTTTAATAAATTTGCAAAATTCTGTATCCGCTTTCTCATTATGGGGTATTGAGTGCAGATTGATGGGGGGGGGGGGGGGGACTTGAACAAAATGTGAAAAAAGTGAAAGGGTCTGAAGGTTTTCCGAAGGCGTTGTATGTGTGTGTGTAGATATATAATATAGAGAGAGATCTCTGTCTGATACTCCATCCCCGGCCGCTGCAGTTCTGATGGTGCCCAGGTCCCTGCTGTGCTCCGTTACCTGCTGATTTCCCAACATCGCAGGAAATATCTAGGCATGCCACTCAGCCTGTCATTAAGACGGGGCATCAACTGGCTGCAGGGATTTGCTGAGCAGCATTCACAGCCATTTCTTTGCTTGGTTTGGTGTGTCTGTATAAGCTCTATAATATTTATTTTTATAGTATTTTTTGCCACCATTTGTATCCTTATTTTATTTGGCTGGAGTACCCCGTAAGAATTAACTGTATTGAGAGAGAGCTGTATTAAAAAAAAAACAACAAAAAAAACAGTTTTTTCCCCTGGCCACTAAAGCCTAATATGATATGATTTGGCTGAACCCATTGACTTTCAGCAGTAACCATCTGCTGTGTACAAAGCCCATGACGGGATAGGTATCGGGCATGCTGGATTTTACCTGCCCAATCCTTTTGTTCTCAGGACAGAGGTATCTGACAGCTGTTTTCTCCTCATTTTCTCTGCATGCTCGGCCAGGCTAGCATATGTATAGGAAAGATCTGGGCAGAGAGCTGTCAGCCAAATGATCGCCCACCAGTTTTTTTTTTTTTTTTGTATAGCAAAACGAATTAAAAAATGCCATACCATACATAGCGCTTTCAATAAATTCATACATAACTTGTGTGGATTTTCTGTGGAAAGTGCTAATCCAGAATTGTTGCCGGTGTCTAACGCTTTTCCTACAGCAATTCCACTTCGTGTGCATGTAGCCTTAGTGTCCCCTGCTCTAATAAGGTTCTATATAGAGATGAGCGAACGTGCTCGTAACGAGCACTGTACCACTTGGCTCGCATGGGCGCAGGCAGCCGCTTCCATCGGGTGAGGAGGACTGAAGCGGCTGCCTGCGCCCATGCGAGCGCAGGGGAGCCGAGCGGTACAGTGCTCGTTACAAGCACGTTCGCTCATCTCTAGTTCTATACAGAAAACCAGTGAATGCATTAAATATGACTTATTTCTTTGTTTTTAATGGCATTTTAGTTGCAAAAAAATAAACCCCTTATTTGTCACACAAAGCAGCAGCATGTTATAGAGCAGGAAGAGCTGAGCAGTTTTATATGTAGTTTTGTGGCAATTTCTACATTTAATTTCCTGCTCATTCTGCTCTTTGAATGAGGGGTCCTATCATATTCCCCCTATGACTGTGGATACAGAGAGAGTTGTCGATCACCGATAGGACCACCTTCCTGACTTCAGAGCCCAGAATGAATTGTTCTCTTCTCCTTCATGTTCTTCCCAGACTGTTTGTTTTTACTGTCCAGCAATTCATTGGGAAAACGTGTGAAAATGTTTCCTGCATGCATTGTACTATATCTGGGGATTTCTGTGTTGAGGAGATCTATTTATAATCTACTCATACGGTCCACAAAACGCTGATAGCCGCTGATCACCATGCCGACCCATTGACTGCAGTGGATCTGTGGTCTGCGTGTTGTGATGAAGTATAGGATGAGTCCTATTCTGGGGTGGAGCGCCTGCACTTAGTCATGTCAGTGCCCCCTTAGCGCTCATGCACACCTCTGTGTTTTGCGGTCCGCAAAACATGGAGCCCGACCGAGTGCATGCCGCCATTTTATTTTTAAACTTCAGTAGAAATGTCCTATCCGCAAAACAGACAAGAATAGGACATATTCTATTGTTTGGGTTTTTTTGAAAGGCTGCCAAATGGACGCGTCGATGCGGACTGTGCACGGTGTGCTGTCCACACTTTTTGTGGCCCCATTGAAATGAATAGGTCCATATCTGACCGGACAGAAACTACTGCCGTCTGCACGAGCCCAAGAAAGATTGCATCAAAATTAGCTTCCTATGAGCCCAGTGTGTTACTACAGAAGAAGCCCCAATAATATCCATCTCTTGTACAGCGCTGCCACAGATGTTGGTGCTTTATAAAAGCCAAACCATATATCATCTTATATTGGGGTGTTTTTACGTTTTACTGCAGTTTATGTACTTGTTTCATGTTAATGTGTGATAGGGTGAAGTTGAGCAAATCGCAATGATGAAGCCAAAAGGACAAACTGAGCACGATGAAGGAATGCTGGAATACTTAGAAGACATTATTGGCTCGGAGAGACTGAAGGAGCCAATCGAACTTCTTTGTCGCAGAGTCGAAGCCTTAAATCAGCAGAGAGGGGAAAAGGTAAGTTATTGTTCCTACTAAACCCTAAGCTATGGTACCGATCTCAGCTATGCTTGGAAATGTGATCCTTAGAGAACCCATCACCATAATACAGGGCAATCTGAAAAGTAGTGTAGTCATGGGGGGTGGTCCCGCTCCAGTGATTGGGGTATTGCCCTTATGCTTTATGCCCTATCTGTACTTACTAATGTAAGTAGCCGCGGTGTAGAAATACATTCCTTGCCAATGGGAGAAGATAAGATAGTCATTAAAGGCTACAAAAAGAAAAAAACTTTTATGACTTTTGTACCCTGTGAACAGCTCAATAGAGTGAAACTAGTGGAAAAAGAAAAGGATGCACTGGAAGGAGAGAAAAATAAAGCCATTGAATTTCTCACTTTGGAGAATGAAGCGTTTAAAAAGAAGAATCAGATCTGCCAGTATTACATGTAAGTGACATCATGGGATGTAAGGAAATAAAACCTGATGGAACTAGCGCATAATTCAGGTGTACACAGCGACTAGTCAGGTTACAGCTAGAGATGAGCGAGCATGCTCCGCCGAGTGTACTCAGGAGCAATTTTCAAGTACTAGCATACGCATCTTCTAATCTGTACACATCTTGTAATTTGTACGCATTACAAATCTATAAGATGCGTATGCTATTAGTGTACAGATTATAAAATGCGTACGCTACTACTCAAAAATTGCTCCCGAGTACGCTCGGCCGAGCATGCTCGCTCATCTCTAGTTACAGCCTTTTATATCCTGTGCAAGTTGTCGTATGAAGTCATCTGGCTGCTTTTAGTAACACTGTCCATGGCTGAGATTTATTAATGACAGCATGCACCTCAGTAGTGCACAACCTTTGTTAGTCTGGGGGCCGCGTTGTTGTATTTTAAGGGGCTACAAAAAAGGTGCTTTCTTTGCATCAGACCGTTATGCAGGCCGGTGTAAAGTGAATGGGGAGGACTAATCGTCCATGCTGTCGCAATTGCCTATTTTAAATCTTCAACTGCCACCAGCCATATCTTGTTAGAAGCTGTGGCAGTTACAGGGAAAGAGCTGCAGCAGAAAGGATGCGCCCCCTGAGCTGCCAGCCTGAAATAAATCTAGCAGAGGAATTGGAACAATGAATGAGGAGATCTCTGGACCCATGTGAGTACAGGGCTGGTTCTAGCTTTTGTAAGAGAGAGTTTGTGGCAACATTTCCTTTCCTGCCTCCTTCACTGCAGAGGATGGCACTCATTGGTTATTACTGCATTCTGATCCCAGTTATAGCTTAAATCCATGTGACCGGTGCCTTGCAATTTCCATTACTAGCTCATTGATTAACCCTTTAATGAAAAGGCCTTAATGACTAGATATTATTTTGTTATTTTAGTGCGTGGCAGCTTAAAGTTTAACTTTTTGTTGGACTACAAAAAAAATTTGAGGCTTTTTTTTTCTGCGACACGGATTTTTAATATATTTAACATTTTTTTTCTGTTTATTTGGGGGAATTGTGCAAAGCATTTTTATGAAGTTTGTGTCTCCCCCCCCCCCCCCCCCCCCCCTACAAAAACAGAAACAAAAAAAGACACCAAATTGAGTTCCCTGTTTTTTCGTTTTTTTTTTTTTTTTCTTTGCATTTTATTTTATTTTTACTTTTATTTTGGCCACATATGTCCCTGAAGAGGTCATGAAAAGATCTCTGTGGACACTGACCTTTTTTTCTTTTGTACTATTTTCACTTTAACTGATGCATCCAAAGGATCCCCAATTCCAGGGGAAAGCATCCCCATGAGGGTGCTTTGTACAAGGCAGAGCTGATCAGGGTGTGCTAAGACCCTGCTGCTGTGCTCTGCCTGAGACAGTTGGTGATCATGTGATTGCCCGGTCCAATAGAGGAAGTGCCATAGAAGCAGTAATAAACCACTTCTCCTCAGGTCCTGGCTGACAGCGGGGAACCTGACCTTCTGCTAGCACGTAGGACCTTCAATTCATCGTTGCGTGGCGCTCCAGTTAGAAAACACCGCTGATTGCACAATCAACTGTTTCTGTTTCGCAGGATTGGATCTGAAACAGTGGCTCTGTCGGTTGTGCACCCCTGTTCTAGACACTTTTGGAGCCATATTCTGTCTCATATGACAAGGGAGTGTGACTTAGCAGGAAAATATCTGCGGCCCAGTTTCCAAAGGGAGGGGGATCATGTTCTGCTTCAGTATGTCACAGTACATGTTGGCATTCATGGTTCCCTCAATGAACTGTAACTCCCCACAGCCGGCAGCACTCATGCAGCCCCAAACCATGACACTCCCACCACCATGTTTAACTGTAGACAAGACACACTTGTCTTTGTACTCCTCACCTGGTTGCTGCCACACACGCTTGACACCATCTGAACCAAATAAGTTTATCTTGGTCTCATCGGACCACAGGACATGGTTCCAGTAATCCATGTCCTTAGTCTGCTTGTCTTCAGCAACCTGTTTGCATTCTTTCTGACACATCATCTATAGAAGAGGTGTCCTTCTGGGATGACAGCCACACATACCAATTTGATGCAGTGTGCAGCTTATGGTCTGAGCACCGACAGACTGACCCCCACCCCTGTAACCTCTGCAGCAATGCTGGCAGCACTCATACAACCTCTGGATATGACACTGAACACGTTCACTCAACTCCTTTGGTCGACCATGACGAGGCCTGTGCTGACTGGAACCTGTCGTCTTAAACCACTGTATGGTCTTGGCCACAATGCTGCAGCTCAGTTTCAAGGTGTCTGCACTCTTCTTATAGCCTCGGCCATCATTACAATTCTTTTTTTTCCAGATCCTCAGAGTTCTTTGCCATGAGGTGCCATGTTGAACTTCCAGTCACCAGTATGAGAGAGTGTGAGAGTGATGATGCGAAATTTACCACACCTACTCCCCATTCACGCCTGAGACCTTGTAACACTAACGAGTCACATGACACAGAGGGGGGAAAATGGCTAATTGGGCACAATTTGGCCATTTTCACTTAGGGGTGTACTCACTTTTTTGCCAGCAGTTTAGACATTAATGGCTGTGTGTTGAGTTATTTTGAGGGCACACCAAATTTACACTGTTATACAAGCTGTACACTGACTACTTTACATTGTATCAAAGTGTCAGATCTGCAGTGTTGTCCCAGGAAAAGATCATAAAATATTTACCAAAATATGAGGGATGTATTCACTTTTGTGAGATACTGTATGTATATCTATCTTTTTTTTTTTTTTTTTTTTCAAATTCGTATCTTATTGATTTTTTTGTTTTGTTATGCAAAAACAAAAAGGTTTACAACAAACATAGAAAAGAGCCGTACATAATCATATACATACAGATGTATAAAGAATAATATTTAGCCCTACAAGGGCTCATTACAGCAAAATATTTATGCATCTCATGCGATATGACCCCTCATATAAGAAAGCAAGAGACGCCCAGAAGGCAGACCAGGGCCTGCCATCCAAGGGCCCCAGATGGAATTAAATTTTTTGTGTTCCCCTTTTCTGATACACTCTTCTTTCCATATTAATTATGACATTCATGCGAGCTATAAATTCCTCCTTAGATGGTACAGTGGTATATCTATCTTTTTGGCTTCATAAGCTGTCTGAAACGGCGCATAGATAATATTGTGGACAGTAGTTCTACAAAAGCCTGCTTGAAGTTTTTCATCCATTTTCTGGTAGTTTTTAATGGATCTTTTGGACCTGTTTTTAACAGCTTCAGCTGTCTCTGTAATTACCGCAGCTTCTAACAACATATAGCTGGTGGCAGTTGAAGATTTAAACTGAGCGCATTTGACTAGATCAGTGAGATGGACAAAAAAAAAGGAAAATGTATCTGTACAGCAGGTGGCGCAATACAGATACATTGTATTGAATGGCTCAGCTTAGTCTCTATACGAAATATTTAACTACATGCAATTCAAAAAGCATTCAGAGCCAGGACTGGTTTGAAAAATGTAGAATTTATTTTGACTCAACCCCTTTAAGATGAAACAAAAAGCATTTAGTTGTCATTAAGGTACATGTATAAGGTGAAGGGTGTGTTTGCCTCTTGGTATTTCATGATAGTTTCAAATAATGGCTGGATTGTGACCAATCATTACCTTTTCATTTGTTTGTAAGACATGATTTACAGAAACGTACTAAGGATATGGAAGCTCAAAAAGAAAAAATTCAAGAAGATACTAAGGAGATCACTGAAAAAAGTGCTTCACTATCTGAAGAAATGAAAGAGAAGAATAAAGCTTTGAAAGATGTTGAAAAGTAAATTTTTCTTTTTACCATTCTGTCTTCCATGTTTTAATCGGGTGCAATAAGTTGTTTAAAAAAACATTTTTGTCATTTAGGCAGATTAATAAAATCACCAAGTTTATTGAAGAGAATAGGGAAAAATTTACTCAGTTGGACTTGCAGGATGTTGATGTACGTGAAAAGTTGAAGCATGCAAAGAGCAAAGTAAAAAAGCTACAAAAGCAACTTCAAAAAGACAAGGAAAAGGTAATGTTTGAGTAATGAGCACTGGTTTTACATTTTCCCATATTGTGTGGCACTGTACTGTTAGACATCCAGTCACTGGGGAAACACATTGTAATGACTAAAGGGATTTATGACCATTTCAGTATGTACCTTCTTTGAGGAAAAGAACAAGTTACTCTTTTTATAAGACAGTATATAAAATGACTGAATAATACATTGGTTTTATTCCTTTTTTGCTTTAATAGGTAGAAGAATTAAGAAGTGTCCCTGCCAACAGCCAGAAGATAATTGAAGAGGCAAGCAAAAAAAAGGAAATTCTAGAAAAGCAAAAAGAAAAGGAGGAGGAAAAGCTAAAAGAGGTTATGGATAGTCTGAAAAAAGAAACCCAAGGTTTACAAGAGGAAAAGGAGGTTTGTAACTTTATATTTTTAATGCAATATTAAGCTCCTAAAAATAACTCTCTGGTGCGTGAACGCATTCACATACATCATGGGATTTAAAGGGGTTCTCCAGGAATTAAGAAAATGAAAATACTTAAATATTACTTTATTATAAATATATTCCCAAATACCTTTCATTAGTTATAATGGCTTGTTTTGTCTAGGGAGCAATGATTAGGAGAAATAAAATGACCACTGTCCTATTAGTACACACAAAACCTGTCCTGATCACACAGGAGGACAAGTTACTTTACAACACTGAGGTAAAGAGCTGCCTCAGCCTCCTCTCTGCTTGTCAGGATTTATGATCCTGAATACAGCTGAGAAGATATTCAGCTGAATCTCTGTAGGAATGGAGTTTGAGTAGATATGGCTAATGAGCAGCAGCTCTTGTATGCAGTCTCCATTACTACTTTCTGTCCTGTCAATCCTCTCTGTACTTCATGTCTCCTCATGAACTCCATTCCTACAGAGATTCAGCTGAAGATCTTACCATCTGTATTCAGGATCATAATCCCTGACAAGCAGAGCAGCGAGGAGAATGAGGCAGTTCTTTACCTCACTGCTCTGAAGTAACTTGTCCTCCTGTGTGATTAGAACAGGTTCTATGTGTACTAATAGGACGGCGGCCATTTGTTTCTCCTAATCATTGCTCCCTAGATAAAACGAGCCATTATAAGTAATGAAAGGTATTTGGGAATATATTTATAATAAAGTAATATTTACGTATTTTCATTTTTTAAATTCCCGGAGAACCCTTTTAAGTAGCCAATACATCTAGGAATGTATGAGACGTCTAATAAAATCCTGCACTAATTGCATTTATTACAGCTAATGAATTTATTTGTTATAGAATGATGGAAATCATAATCTAAATATCAATTAAAATATACATTGAGTGCCTGGCAAGAATGGGGCATAAACATGATCTAACCAAAGTATAATAAGTTGAACTGAAGATATATGGAGAGTGAGAGAAGGATTTTTCCAAGATCCTCTTAAAGTTTAGCTTTATTTTAAAGGGGTTCCGCTGATCAGGTGTTTGAGAAGGCCCTGCCTGCTGGAAAGGAATATAGATCAGTAATTTTAAAGGGGTCTACACCTTCTTTAGGGAAAATACCATCAGTGTTAAAGTGCACATGTAGCTACAAAAAAAAAAACAGCATGTCAGAAACTTATCAGTGGGGGGTCAAGGTCCAGAGATCTCCACTGATCGCTGAGACAAAGGGACCGGAGTTTCCAGGTGAGTTCTGTTCCCCTTTCGAAACTGATTGGTTCTGCTCAGGTGATCCTGAAGTGGCACATGAAGCGTGTAGGTACTCACAGAAAGTATGAACATACAGGTACACTTAAACAGGACCCATCACTTTTCCTGACTTGTCTGATTTAGCAATTATTTGCACCCCCACTGTAATAATTGTTGAGCATCTTTTCTTATGACTCTTATGTTGCCCTATCCCTTAATTATTCCTAGAAGTTATCAATACATTGCAGATTGCAATGATGGTCCAACTGGGTGTTTCCAGTAAGGGGGTGTGCCCCTGCAGCACTGATTGTCAAACTTAAAGGCCCCCCCCCCCAATGGTAATCAATGGGAGGTGGATTGCATGACCTTTCCACTCCTCCCTTTCACACACTGAACAAGGAAGTAAAAAAGTTCCTGCTGTTTTTGACTGACCCCCAAATATGGAACCAGTATGTTTTAAAAGCCATGTGTCCGAGTTTGAAAGTCATTGGCCTACGAACAACGTTTATCACTGATCCACAGCATTCGTGATATATGATTGCTGGGGGACAGACTGCTGGAACCCCACCATTGTCTGCAACAAGGTTCACTGAGTCCCTTGTGTGAATAGAGTGGTGTACATGTATGATCACTGCTCCACACACTTCGGAGAGCTGTATTCAGCAGTCCTATAAAAGTGTATGGAGCAGTGATCACGTTTTCGAACCACTGCCCCATTCACACAAGGGACTTGCTTGTGATATTTGTGCATTCCAGCAGCCATACATTTATAACCTGTCCTGTGGACGGGCGATGATTGTGTGTGAGCCAACCCTTTTAAAGGGATTGTGCCATCCAGTTATATCCTTAGTTACTGGAGGTCCCAGTGGTCAGACCCCCATCAATCGTATAGTCATTTCTATCCTGTGGATTGTGGCACAACCTCTTTATATCCTACAGGTTTAGTATATGCTTCTGTTGGGGTAGATGGATTAAGGTACAATTATTTATAGAAGACATGATCATTTGTTAAACTTGTTCTAATTGCTTTAACCTACAATATCACCATGTAGGTAAAAGAAAAGGAACTGATGGAGTTAAACAAGAGCGTGAATGAAACCCGTTCAAAGATGGATGTTGCACAGTCTGAGCTGGACATTTATTTGAGCCGTCATAATACAGCATTGTCCCAGTTAAATAAAGCTAAGGAGGCATTAAACAATGCTTCAACCACGCTGAAAGAGAGAAAATCCGCCATCAAGGATCTGGAGATAAAGCTGCCCAAATCGGAGGAAGATCTTAAAAAGGTATGTGTTTTGGGTTTTCTATTTGAATTATTGTCTACATTTGTACACAAATGTCATCAAGCAAATATTATTATTATTATTATTATTATTATTATAATATATTCTTCCTTATAAGTCATGAATAATATTAGGTTTGCGTTCTGACACACTAATTCAAACCATGCATGCTCTGGTTTGTGTGAGGACCTTTTCCACTGCATGAGGGTTGTTTTTGAATTTGCCATCCGCTTGTATTCTGTAAATTGCTCAGAATATGACGTTTGGACCCCGCACAACCACATCTGCCACATGTGACCTCAACCTATCTCTGTACTGCTGTGCAGCACAAGGAGGCTGCCGCGTATTCTCCAGTATCTTGTTTTAAATGGCAAAAAAATCAAGGTGGTACGTTCTCATGAAGTGTACTGTTTGCTTCAGGTTTTATGTAACTTTCGGTACAAATCACACCTTGCTATATCCATAGACAATAATACTAGCAAATTGAGATGCCAACAGACCACTAAGAAATAATGAAGATGGCACCTCGTATCTGTTTTGAACAAATAAATGCAATTTTTAACTTTGTACATTTACCAGTTTTCTTTGTGTTGTCAACAATGGCTAATCTTCTAGTAGTATAGTGGTTCAGTAACAGCAAGGATTTGTACTGCTGTGAGTTTAACTCATTGTGTAAATCATTTATGATGCTGAGAAGTCTGGTCAGATGAGCCGCAGTTGGTCCGGGAGAGGAGTGTCTGACATTGACCTAAGATATGTGCAGCCAGGTAGATGTTTACCTCTTTCAAGACATGTCTGTCCATTCGGTGGTAAAAGCTTTAGACTTGCACCACAAATCAAACCTTTCCTATTTCATCCTAAAGAGTCAAGACTTGAATATATGCTTCATAAAATATTTTTACAGAAAGAGAGCGAGTTTGAGTCACTTGTGCAAGAAGAAACGGCTGTAAAGAATGAAGTCCGAGTCATGCGTCAAAAAGTGGAAGAAGGAAGAAGTTCTTTATCTGCAAATCGTAGTAGAGGAAAGGTCCTTGATGCTCTGATTCAGCAAAAGAAATTGGGAAAAATCCCGGGCATCTATGGGAGATTGGTATGTTTGTTTTTTTTGTCAGTAAATTTTTGTTTTTTGATATATTATAAGGTATGTTTCTATTTCATGTACTGCCTCATAAATGTGTTATGGGTAAATGTGGCCTTATTTGGTGGAATGAGCTTACAATGATCCCTTTTAAAGCTCATGTCCAAGTTTGATTTTTTTTTAAGAGGTTTTCTGAGACTTTTTAACTGCTGGTCATCAGTAGTGATCGGATCATTGATCCAAGCTTCTGATGTAATCCTGTACAGAGATCCGTCACCATACATCATTAAAATGTACGGCCTACGATGAGGTGAAGCCGCACAAGCCGTCCACCTGCAGAAGTAACTTTTAATTCCTGAATATACACAGAACGTATTTCCCATATATTTGTAATTTTGAATTGGTGGATAGATTTATTTATAATCTGCCCAACTGCGAGGAATTAACTGAGCTACTATAGCATTTCTAGTATTTATGCTCCTCTATCTGGAGCATTGTCATAGGACTGCACCTTGTCTTTTATGTGCAGCTCATCTTACCCTAACTAAAGGTTTGCTGTGTCCCCCTTGTGTCTCCATTTAAATTAGGGTGACCTTGGAGCAATTGATGAAAAATATGATGTTGCCATTTCATCCTCGTGCGGAGCCCTGGATCATATTGTCGTGGATACTATTGATACAGCACAAGAGTGCGTTAATTTCCTAAAGAGACAGAATGTTGGGGTGGCGACATTCATTGGCTTAGACAAGGTAACGTTCACTACATTGCGAAATGACAGGAAAAAAAATTCACTCACTCTTGCATTTTAAGGCCTGAATGGAACAATTTTTTCTCTGTTACGCTGTAGATGAAGGTGTGGGAAAAAGGAATAAACCCCATTCAGACTCCTGAGAAGATCCCTCGCTTGTTTGATATGGTGCAAGTTAAAGATGAGCACATAAGACCAGCCTTTTACTTTGCGCTAAGGGATACACTTGTTGCCGATAACTTGGACCAGGCAACCAGAGTCGCCTTTCAGAAAGACAAGAGATGGAGAGTGGTGACTTTACAGGGACAAATCATAGAGCAGTCAGGTAAACTTATCTGTCCGTCATTCTAAGCAGTAGGTCTGGTCCTCGCCTATGTCGTGGTATCTGTAGAACTGTAATGCTCCTACTTGTGTGTTTTACTGATTACAAAGATGATATTGATCTTTTTATTTCATTTCCCAGGTACAATGACTGGTGGTGGTGGCAAGGTGGTGAAGGGCAGAATGGGAAATTCTGTTGTTGCAGAATTTTCAGAGGAACAGGTTAGTTATTGTGCGATCTAAATGTTCCCTTTGGGTTTTTAGTTTTGTTTTTATATAAATTGATTTGGGTTTTTGTGTGTGTATATAGGTACAAAAAATGGAAGCTAAACTCAAGACTGACTCTGAAAAAGCTACAGCTATTCAAGATCGTAAGGTACATCTTGAGGAAGAGCTGACTAAACTGCGGCAGTCAACCAGAGAGATGAAAAACACATTTGAGAAGTACACTGCCAGTCTGCAGGTAAAGGAGTACTGAGGCAGTAGGTCATGAGCCAGTGTGAATTTGGTCTTCTTCAGTCAAGCACTCCCTTTTATCCATTTTTAGTTCTGTGTAGAGCAGAGTTCCTAGGTTTAAATTTTACCAGGGCATGTCGAGCAGGTTTACTAATCTTCTCTAAAATGTAGACAGCTTAAATATAGACATAGTTTAAAAGTCAAACTGTTACTACAGTGGCTCATTCTGGATGACTTTGTTGCACGGTTAGACATTTGTCAAAACGTTGGCCCTTGTCGTCTCATCTGAAGCCTCTCCCACTAAACCACCCTCCTTTGGCTCGCTAGGTGCAGTGGCTTTTTCGTTTTGCTTGATAAATGGGTCTAGGTGCAGTTAGTAAATGCAGGCCTTAGTTTGTATGTTGAGTTGCTATGACATTGACCCGTGTTTACTCCTGTTAGATGTAGTGCACGTATTTTCAGAATATATTGTATATTTTGTCCATTTCTAATAAAGGTGATGCTATTATGTTCCAGAGTCTTTCTGAGCAAGAAATACATCTGAAAGCTCAAGTCAAAGAGTTGGAGGTCAATGTAGCGGCTGCTGCTCCAGACAAAAAGCAACAGAGCCAAATGGAAAAAACGTTGGAAACCTTTAGAAAAGGTATGTATGAGCCTCTCGCGTATTCTCCTTGAAGCAATAAGCTTAACATTGTGCAATTGTTACCACAGCTTCTGTGATTCATGATAGCATGTCATTTAAAAAAAAAAGTCTTAAACATGGGGGGCAGTTTGTTGCCCTGCCTGGACAAAATTTATATAGTTTTGATTTATTATTATTTTTTTTTTTTTTTTTTTTTTTTTTTGTTAAAAAAAAATGGTGATTCAAAGGAAATTGATAATTTTTTTTCCCCCAAGCTTTTCTATATTTTTATGTATTTTTTTGTGTAGATTGAGCTATAGTTTTTACTTGGGTACATATGATTTTTAATTTTCTATTCAATTTCTATGACAGACAAGGTAACAAAAAGGTGAAATGCACATTCTTCTCTCCCCGCCCCCCTCTCCAGTTTTCAGATTTGGCAGTACCAGTGGTTTTATTCTTTTAGTTTTTTTGTTGTAATCTGTAAGTTTGGTAATTAGAATTTTTAATGTTTTTATTTTTACTGTAATTTTTTTTTTTTTTTCAGTACAATGCTCTCTCAGATTTTTATAGGCTTGATAGGAATCTACTAAAAGTCAGGCAGAAGTTGTGGATGTCACAATATGGCAACACCAAATCTGTATAAGGCTCCATTCACACGTCCTGTTTTTCTTTCCTGATTCGATCCTGATCCTGATCTGGATCCATTCATTTCAATGGGTCCTGAAAAAATCAGGATCGAATCAGGAAAAAAAAACAGGCCGTGTGAATGGAGCCTAAATGACAGAAATGCCCCCAGGGTGAGCAACTAATATACCGTATTAGGCACAGGTTAAATAAGAACTTTTGTCTTCAGTAAGAGTTAAATGCGCCGATTTAGATGTAAGTAAAGGAAATCTTCAGTGTCCTATTTATATACCGGTATAAACAAGAAAAGAGCAAAAAGACAGTGGTTCTCAGACAGTAGCTGACACAGAACAAAAGCAGTCTACAGTGATCACATTGGTGTTGGGTCCTCCTTCCAGGACCTCTGTTGCAGATTCTGTCAAAAACAGTGAAGTCCTGCATGCAAGACTTTCTCTATTGTAAAAGCAGACTCCCGAATGGATCCCATTTTAGTCGATGGGACCTGTTTGGGTAAGTTATGTGCAGAATCCGGCGCTTCTGTTTTCATTGCTCTGCTACGATAACTGAGCAGAAGAATGGAAATGATTAGCAGTGGTGTAATGGAGCCCAAAAGGTTGAGAGATCTGTCTTCTAGGACACTCCTTGAGTACAAAGCAGCATTAGATACATTAATACCTGCAGTTGGGTTTATGGGGAAGAATCCCATACCGCCAAGACCCTTTCACTGTAGTGATACTCATGTATTGATTTGCTTTTGGACATTATATAAAGTTCTGATAAACCTTTTTGTAATTGAAGAATTTGAGAAGGCAGCTGAAAAGGCTGGAAAAGTAGAAGCAGAAGTGAAGAGACTTCACACTCTCATAGTTGATATTAATAATCACAAGTTGAAAGCGCAGCAAGATAAACTGGACAAGCTCAACAAGGAGATGGATGAGTGCGTGTCTGCTATTACAAAAGCGCAAGTGTCCATCAAGACTGCAGACAGGTAATATTACAGCATGTGGAATTTTACTTCTAACCTATTTTATTAAGTCTTGGCACAACCTGAAGCATATGAAAGGATCTTGTACATGAAATTTGCGAAAACCATTTTTTTTATATGTTTATGTGGAATTATTGGTATCAAAATTTTTCACATGGCCAGTTTGTTAAATTTTGGTGTGGATCAAATTCTCCATCCTTCCAACATCTACACTCACCGGCCACTTTATTAGGTACACCATGCTAGTAACGGGTTGGACCCCCTTTTGCCTTCAGAACTGCCTCAATTCTTCGTGGCATAGATTCAACAAGGTGCTGGAAGCATTCCTCAGAGATTTTGGTCCATATTGACATGATGGCATCACACAGTTGCCGCAGATTTGTCGGCTGCACATCCATGATGCGAATCTCCCGTTCCACCACATCCCAAAGATGCTCTATTGGATTGAGATCTGGTGACTGTGGAGGCCATTTGAGTACAGTGAACTCATTGTCATGTTCAAGAAACCAGTCTGAGATAATTCCAGCTTTATGACATGGCGCATTATCTTGCTGAAAGTAGCCATCAGATGTTGGGTACATTGTGGTCATAAAGGGATGGACATGGTCAGCAACAATACTCAGGTAGGCTGTGGCGTTGCAACGATGCTCAATTGGTACCAAGGGGCCCAAAGAGTGCCAAGAAAATATTCCCCACACCATGACACCACCACCACCAGCTTGAACCGTTGATACAAGGCAGGATGGATCCATGCTTTCATGTTGTTGACGCCAAATTCTGACCCTACCATCCGAATGTCGCAGCAGAAATCGAGACTCCTCAGACCAGGCAACGTTTTTCCAATCTTCTACTGTCCAATTTCGATGAGCTTGTGCAAATTGTAGCCTCAGTTTCCTGTTCTTAGCTGAAAGGAGTGGCACCCGGTGTGGTCTTCTGCTGCTGTAGCCCATCTGCCTCAAAGTTCCACGTACTGTGCGTTCAGAGATGCTCTTCTGCCTACCTTGGTTGTAACGGGTGGCAATTTGAGTCACTGTTGCCTTTCTATCAGCTCGAACCAGTCTGCCCATTCTCCTCTGCCTCTGGCATCAACAAGGCATTTCCGCCCACAGAACTGCCGCTCACTGGATGTTTTTTCTTTTTCGGACCATTCTCTGTAAACCCTAGAGATGGTTGTGCGTGAAAATCCCAGTAGATCAGCAGTTTCTGAAATACTCAGACCAGCCCTTCTGGCACCAACAACCATGCCACGTTCAAAGGCACTCAATCACCTTTCTTCCCCATACTGATGCTCGGTTTGAACTGCAGGAGATTGACTTGACCATGTCTACATGCCTAAATGCACTGAGTTGCCGCCATGTGATTGGCTGATTAGAAATTAAGTGTTAACGAGCAGTTGGACAGGTGTACCTAATAAAGTGGCCGGTGAGTGTATATCCCAACTGGTTTGAGTAGTAGTAGATGTCTGGAGATTCTGATGTGAAGAATGATTTAGATTCACAAGTCCAAAGACAACATTGGACTTAAGAAATCATAACAGAAAATGTCAGGAAGTACCACATGGCAGCGTTCCTCATACTTTGGGTCTGTAACGTCGGGCACTGACATCTTTAAATATAAGAGTGTCTGCCCCATTGCACCATGTCGTTACAGGTTCAACATTCTGCCCTGATTAATTCCAGCAGTCCATTTGTCTGATAAACGGCTTCAAGGGGTTGTCCTCACAGAGTGTCTGACCTGCAGTGGTGATCGTACTTACCTGGTTGCCACCGCTGGGTTTAGTCTTTATTGCTCCACGCCCGGCTCTTCATCTCCTGGGTGCCGCAAGGGGAGCAATTGACCGATCTGACTGGCGATTGGCTGCACTAGTCACATGCTCCCATTAACAGGATGTTGATATCGGTGCACCAGGGGTATTGAAGAGCCGGCCGTGGAGTGATAGAGACCGAACCTCTGCAAAAAGAGCAAGTCTCTACACAGCTGGACACTGGCAGCACTGATTGGGCAGAGTGTGCCATAACACCCAGTTGGCAATTTATTCATAAACTTCTACCGTGTTTCCCCGAAAATAAGACAGGGTCTTATTTCTTTTTTTTTCTCTGAAAAAAGGGTTAGGGCTTATTATCAGGGTAGGTCTTATTCTTGTACTCCACAGAGTAGCTTTTTCTTTTTGAACTCGTGCTGTCTGGGGGAGTAAAAATGTACCATTACCTATACAGTATAATTAGGCTACAGCACAGTAGCCACAGGCAGTGGCGTATGTAATTTTTGCCCCCACTTAATGTATAGCAGTATGTAATTTGTTTTGCCACTGTGCACACACAGACAAAAAATATACGGTACTTACCGACACTCGGCTCCGCTCCGGACTTCTTCTCACCCAATCCTCTCATTGAGCGCTGCGTCATCCTGCCAACCAGCGTGATCCCGCGAGACTGGATAGGGTATGGGTATACCACGTAACTCTGCAGGTAGTGCCACCAGCAGAGAGACCCTGACTGGCCAATAAAATCACTTTTGGGGCTGTGGGCATCCCCCACCCCTTGCCCGGACCGTAACCCTATTCTCAGTGATCCTGTTGTCACATCACATACGATAGACTCTTCAATGTACATAGGGCTTATCTTTGGAGTAGGACTTATATTTTAAGCCTACTCCAAAAACAGGGCAAAATAGCAGTAGGGCTTATTATCTAACTAGGTCTTATTATCGGGGAAACACAGTAGTAGTAACAACAGCAGAATGGACAAGCACAGAGGTGTAGATCTGTGAAACTGATTAAAATAAAAACTCACTGTTGCTATGGGCAACAGCTTTTTTTCCTTAGGTTTAGATTGTTTCATAAATCTCACCCAGAGTTCTTAGTAGAACTTTTATATTATGGGGAATAGTTAATTAGTAACAGACGTGTCTGAGTGGTGACAGGTTCTGTGGCTGCCTGTAGTTAACATGAACGATGGTGAGTTTAGGATGTATAATAGTGTCCTATGTATAAACCCTATGCGGTAAGTTTAACCTGGCGCTGACTGTAGGCAGGTAGAATTATGGCCCTTTCAGACGGTCGTAATAATGCGGACCCGCAATACTACGGCTGCCGCCTGGCATGTGTTCCACAGCGCTGCGGAACACACGACCGGGCGCCCCATTCAAAATGCCTATACTTGTCCGCTCATGCAGACAAGTATAGGACATGTTTTATCTTTTTATGCGGAGCCGCGGCACGGAGCTGGTTCCGTGCCACGGCTGTGCGCTCCCATAGAGGTGAATGGGGCCGCATCTATTCCGTAATATTGCGTGTGAATGGGGCCTTATTTGACACTGGGTCTTACACGGGTGATTTCAAACTGTCAGAGAAATGGGGGCAGGGAAGAAATTTTAAGAATGTAGGCTGCACAATCCACAATATATCGATCTAGTGCATCAGGTAGTCAAAACATCTGGCATTTTCTTTACACTAGTCTTGTCTTCACCATATTTTTTTTTCCACCCCCTTCTGCAAAGAAACCTCAAAAAAGCAGAGGAAACTGTTGTCCGCACTGAAAAGGAAATTGTTGACAATGACAAATCAATAGAAGAATTATCTGAAAACTTGAAAAACCTAGAGGAAAAGGCAACCGCTGTCATGAATGAATGCAAGGAGGCCGAGGTATAGTTTTTTACAATTTTCAATATTTGTCAACGCTACTCTTCTGAGAAGTAAAGGGTCCATTTTAGGAAAATAGCAGGCTGCCCTTTCCAGCAGTCCCACAGAGAATAATTGTGGACACAACGCGCATTCTCAACCTGTAGCTTCATGCATTTTAAGGTACGGGGGCCTATTCTCGTGAACGGTGGGGGAAGGGGTCCCAGCCGTCGACCTCCAGCCATCTAATAGTTATCCCATTTACTGTGGAGAGGGACTGGATAACTTCTTATAACTGGAATATCAAGTTAAAAAGGGAGTCTTTCACCTCATTTTCACCTATATAACTAACAGTGCCCACAGAAGATTGCATACACATCCCAGACATACTTGTCTGTATTACATGTCCAGAAAAAGCACTTTTATTCAGCAGGAAAACAGCCCCCAAGTGCCCAGCTCTGCTGCTGCAAGTGCCCAAAGCAAACCAGACTGAAGAGGGTAGGGCTGCTTTAGTTGCTCATATCTTGGGATTGGTAGCAGATTGAAAGCTGACATTCCAAACTTTCAAATGATATCAAAAGCATTACATCCAGTATATCAGAAGATATAGGTGTCAGAAATCTAGTCTGGGGAGAGAAAGCTGTTTTTACTTTCACTTTCAGCCGGGCACTTAAGAGCTGTTTTCCTGCAGAATAAAAGTGCTTCTCCAGGACATGTAATACAGGCACACAGTGCACACAGGTATGTCTGGGATGTGACATGTAATACAGACACACAGTGCACACAGGTATGTCTGGGATGTGACATGTAATACAGACACACAGTGCACACAGGTATGTCTGGGATGTGACGTGTAATACAGACACACAGTGCACACAGGTATGTCTGGGATATGACATGTAATACACACACAGTGCACACAGGTATGTCTGGGATGTGACATGTAATACAGATACACAGTGCACACAGGTATGTCTGGGATGTGACATGTAATACAGACACAGTGCACACAGGTATGTCTGGGATGTGACATGTAATACACACACACAGTGCACACAGGTATGACTGGGATGTGACATGTAATACACACACAGTGCACACAGGTATGTCTGGGATGTGACGTGTAATACACACACAGTACACACAGGTATGTCTGGGATGTGACGTGTAATACACACACAGTGCACACAGGTATGTCTGGGATGTGACCTGTAATACACACACAGTGCACACAGGTATGTCTGGGATGTGACATGTAATACATACACAGTGCACACAGGTATGTCTGGGATGTGACGTGTAATACACACACAGTGCACACAGGTATGTCTGGGATGTGATATGTAATACACACACAGTGCACACAGGTATGTCTGGAATGTGACATGTAATACAGACACACAGTGCACACAGGTATGTCTGGGATGTGACATGTAATACAGACACACAGTGCACACAGCTATGTCTGGGATATGACATGTAATACAGACACAGTGCACACAGGTATGTCTGGGATGTGACATGTAATACAGACACACAGTGCACACAGGTATGTCTGGGATGTGACATGTAATACAGACACACAGTGCACACAGGTATGTCTGGGATGTGACATGTAATACAGACACACAGTGCACACAGGTATGTCTGGGATGTGACATGTAATACAGACACACAGTGCACACAGGTATGTCTGGGATGTGACATGTAATACAGACACACAGTGCACACAGGTATGTCTGGGATGTGACATGTAATACACACACAGTGCACACAGGTATGTCTGGGATGTGACATGTAATACACACACACAGTGCACACAGGTATGTCTGGAATGTGACATGTAATACAGACACACAGTGCACACAGGTATGTCTGGGATATGACATGTAATACACACACAGTGCACACAGGTATGTCTGGGATGTGACGTGTAATACACACACAGTGCACACAGGTATGTCTGGGATGTGACATGTAATACAGATACACAGTGCACACAGGTATGTCTGGGATGTGACATGTAATACACACACACAGTGCACACAGGTATGTCTGGGATGTGACATGTAATACACACACAGTGCACACAGGTATGTCTGGGATGTGACGTGTAATACACACACAGTGCACACAGGTATGTCTGGGATGTGACATGTAATACACACACAGTGCACACAGGTATGTCTGGGATGTGACATGTAATACACACACACAGTGCACACAGGTATGTCTGGAATGTGACATGTAATACAGACACACAGTGCACACAGGTATGTCTGGGATGTGACATGTAATACAGACACACAGTGTACACAGCTATGTCTGGGATATGACATGTAATACAGACACAGTGCACACAGGTATGTCTGGGATGTGACATGTAATACAGACATACAGTGCACACAGGTATGTCTGGGATGTGACATGTAATACAGACACACAGTGCACACAGGTATGTCTGGGATGTGACATGTAATACAGACACACAGTGCACACAGCTATGTCTGGGATATGACATGTAATACAGACACACAGTGCACACAGGTATGTCTGGGATGTGACATGTAATACAGACACACAGTGCACACAGGTATGTCTGGGATGTGACATGTAATACACACACAGTGCACACAGTTATGTCTGGGATGTGTATGCAATCTTCTGTGGGGCAGTGCTGTTAGTTATATAGGTGAAAGACTCCCTTTAAGGTCCAGTTCATAAAAGTAGAAAAAGAGGAGACTCCTTAGGCCTCATGCACACATTCCGTGTTTGCTCTGACTCCATTATTTTGCATTAAATCAGATCAAATCTGTAAAGTGTGCTTGAAACAACAAAGCGTTTCATTCCATTTATCTGGGATCATAAGGGTAACTCCACCAGTTGTGTATTTGTATGTGGCTAGGAGCTGGAGTAGTTTTCTGGCACGTGTTGTTAAATGAGTCGGGCTGCAGACGTTACAGATTTTGTAGCAAACCAACCCCTGTGACAACATTTGCAACACTTCTGTGCCACAAAACAGAGCCGTAATAAATCTCTCCTATGATACTATACAACCCCTGATCATCCCCAATCTTGTATGCAGCCTCATTTTTGTGGGGAATCCTACACAATGCAAAACTGATGGTTTTACAGCAAAACCGAGATTTGTCCCTACATGCACGCTGCTTGATCTCAATGGGATTTTCTTTATTTTCCTAGTAGTCTTATACTGTTGTACACAGTTGAAGTAAGTGTCTCGTGTGGACATCTGCTCTATTAGGCACCAAGCTAGTGCGCTCGCCAATATACATTATATTATGTATATAAGTGATACTAGATAATGAGAAGGTTTCATTTCTGTCTTTGCCTCTTGCTGTTTCTGAACAGTTTGTCTTTTTTTTCTTTGAATTTTTTAATATCTGCACATTTCTAAAGTTAATATGATCATGTTAGGGTCCATTCACACGAACGTATATTTGCGGGTCTGCATTACTACCCGGTGTGTGTTCCGCAGCACTCAGCACACACAATGTGCGGCCCCATTGAAAATGCCTATATAGGACACGCTTCAAATGGCTTACGGCCCCATTCAAGACGGTCGTGTGAATGGGGCCTTAATGAAACACTTGAAAATATAGCAGCCCTTTAATTTGGAAAGGGTTCTCACGCACAAACCAAAATGTGGAGTAATGCAGTGTGTAAAAAAGCTTTCACTCTAAGAGGGAGATTTATCAAAACGGATGCAAAGGAAAACTGGCTTAGTTGCCCATAGCAACCAATCAGATTCTACCTTTCATTTTCCAGAAGAGCTCTGGAAAATAAAAGGTGGAATCTGATTGGTTGCTATAGGCAACTAAACCAGTTTTCCTTTACATTGGTTTTGATAAATCTCCCTATAAGACTTTACAAATAGGTAAGTGTTTGGTTAATTTTTGTCTTGTATGTTAAGGATTTCTTTAGAGAACTGTTACTATTGTATGCTCCATGAAGCAGCAGTGCTGGAGCAGTGTCTCCTAAAACCCTGCATTATGCTAGTCCTGTTACCCCTCCCAGAAACATAAAGTAAGTGTGTGGCGGTGTTCCTCTTGACTATAGGTTGTCTCTCTGCACATTCTGATGTTGTCAGCACTGATTGGATAGTGTTGGTGTGTAGGGTGCTCTCCATTCATAACTGGTAATAGCACCCTGTTGTCAGGAGGAAATGCTGGATCACTGTCATTTATGAAGAGTTAAAATAGTTACTAAAACAGTCATGTTAAGAGAGTGGACAGCTTGTATCGAGCAGTAATATATGCTGAAATCATTTTCACTGCAACTTGAAACAGACCTCACTGGTCGCTGCACTCTTTATTGTTACTCACTCGTGTGTCACGTTTCGCCTTCATTATTTAGGGTTCACTTGGTGAGATCCAGGAAAAGCACAAAGATTTGCTGCAAGAAATTAAAGCCATTCAGGATAAGGAACATGCCCTTCAAAAGGACGCACTTAACATCCGGCTGAAAATTGAGCAGATAGATGGTCATATAGCAGAACATCAGTCGAAAATAAAATACTGGCAGAAAGAGGTAGGCTCTGTGGAGGGTGAACTAATTCCCTTTCTATCCTGGCCATAGTTATGATTATTTGAGGCGTCTTGATACATATATACGTTTTTTTTTCTGTGTATTCAGATATCAAAACTTTCACTTCATAAAATAGAAGACAATCAAGAGGAAGTTCTTTCCGTCCTAACTCAGGAAGAGCTAGAAGCAATAAAGGATCCCGATCAAATAAATAATCAAATAGCACTGTTGGAAGCAAAGAGTCATGAGATTAAGCCAAACCTTGGAGCTATTGCGGAATATAAAAAGAAGGTAGGTTCGGTTTGGGTAACAATCCCCTCAAAAAGCTGAAATGCACAGCAGATAAAGGTAAGGGCTCCGTGCCAGTATTGCAGTATCATAAACGGCCAGTCCTCGGTAAATGGACACCGGCCACGTACGGTGCAGACCCGGACCCATTGACTTGAATGGGTGTGCGATTGGCCAGATACAACCAAAGAGAGAACTTCACCTTCTGCGGATGCATTACGAAGCACATCCTGGGCCTTTCTGGTCCATGCTGTCGCACCGCAAAAAGATGGTACATGTTCTATCTTTGGGTCTGCAATCTGCCAGACACAGACCTTCAAGTCAATTGGTCCACAATGGGAGTGCACACGGCCAGTGCCTGTGTATTGGAGACCGCTATTTGCAGTCCACAGCACGGGCACTGAACCCAAAGTGTATCTAATCTGAGAAACCAATGGTAAACTGTCACCGCTGATAAAACTCCAGCTGGACATCAGACTCCGGGATACAAGTTTACTAGTAACATCCACTTGTGGTTCTTACGGTTAGTTTCCCATTTTGGCTGTAAATTTTCTTCCTTAATAAAATATTCTGTTGAATAACTTTTGTCTCCTATGTATGATTTAAAAAAAGAGTCTAATGCATGTGAGATGAACAATGAACCACCAGGGGCGGACTGGGAACTTAAAGTGGCCCTGGAAAAATTACTAAAAGTGGCCCCTTTTTGTAGTCTGGTCCAAACTGATGGAAGGCAGGGCCAGCAATACCATATTGTGGCACATTATACCGCCCCAACAGAGCCAAATACCACAGTCCCACAAAATCACAAAATACACCCCAAAAACTTCCGCTGGCTGGCTGTGAGGAAGGCCCAGGCGGCCCTCTGGGCATCGGCCCACTGGGAAACTTCCCTGTAAGGTCTATGGCCAATCCGCCCCTGTGAACCACTTTCCAGTAGCTTTGATTTAATTTTTGTAGACCCATGTCTGCACGGTTACTGTACCCTGTGTGTTGTCTGACTGCAGCCAAGTGTTAACTCCTGTCCCTCTTATTAACCTGCAGTATGACAGGATCAGACTGCTCAGCCTGTAACCATGGATAGAGGCGCAAAATTGTAGATTTTTTTCATTTAGATCATTTGCTTTTACTTTTTTAAGGGCTTTTCCAAGATATTGTTTTTTGTTTTTTTCCTGATATCCTCCGGATAGGTCATCAATATCAGTGAAGGGTCTGACTCCTAGTACCCCCACCATCAGCTGATGAAAGAGGCTACGGCCTCCCTGCATGGCTCTATACTTAGTAAGCTGTGAGGAGGCTGCAGCGCTCACCAGGGCACCCCGGCCTCCTCAACAGCTGAAGGCTTGGACCCTCACTAATCTGATATTAATGGCCTATCCTGAGTACAGGTCATCAATTTTAAAATCTTGGAAATGTTCCAAAAGTGCTCAGCCCATGAGCTTTTCTGTGACTTGTGACATCATTTATGTACAGTATAGTATTAGACTTTGTGTAGGTAGTGGACATGCCTCCTTTAGATTTCAGAATATAACATCTTTTATGAACAGGAAGAACTCTATTTGCAAAGAGTTGCTGAACTTGATGAAATTACAAATGAGAGAGACCGTTTTAGACGAGCTTATGAAGATCTTCGTAAACAGAGACTTAATGAGTTTATGGCTGGATTTAATGTCATAACAAATAAGCTGAAGGAGAACTACCAGATGCTGACTTTGGGAGGAGACGCAGAGCTGGAACTTGTGGACAGCTTGGATCCATTTTCAGAGGGCATCATGTTTAGGTTTGTATCGTATTCTCTGTTATTTCTTTTTGTAATGTACAAGATATAGATTTGAAATTCTTGTGCATACTATAGATAACCTTCTGCAAAATCTAGTATTTTCTTTTGACCACCCCAAGCATTGGTGAATTGATGATACAGCCAAGTTGATGAGGTGAATGAAGTATGATTCCTATAGATGTGCATGATAGCGTCCACTTCACCTATCCTGGCATGTCTGTTTTAGTAAGTCTGGAGACGTCTACTTAGAATATTGGCCTAGATTTACTTGTGCATTGATTTTTGCCTTAGATTTTGGCACCTTCTACAACAGGGTGATGCATCTCGTGTTTTTTCAACCAGAAAAAGGTTTGTGGCTTAAAGTACAACTTTTTGCATCAAAATTTGTCACAAATCTGAAACAAAGGCGGACATTTATGAAGACCAGCGATTTAGACACCGGTCTTCGCCCCTCCTGCGCTGACGGCTCATCTGCCTAAGTTATGTAGAGGTGCTAGTCTCTACTTAAACATTTGCGTATTTGACAAATGTCCTGATTGAGTGCAGGGGGATCACCCCCTTTATTTGTGCACATACATTCTCTCTGGGAAAATAGTGATAACTGGTTTGTCTTCCCCCTGGAGTCCCTGAATGCTGTACAGAAGGAGAGATGGCTGTAAACCTTTCTGATATCACTTGCATCAACCTCCTTTCCTCTCTTCCCTTGCCGATGTACAAACTATCAAAGCGCTAGTATGCAAGCCAGGCCAAGTGCTTAACCACTTCACATCCGCCCATAGGATATAAACGTCCGTGAAGTGGTTGTCTATTTCTGAATGGACGTTTCTGAACGTCCATTCAGAAATAGCAGCTGCACGCTAGTCGTCCAGCTGCACTGTGGGATACCTGCTGTCAGTGACAGTAGGGTACCCCAAAGAGAAGGCAGGGACTGTTCCCAGGGGTCCCTGCCTTGTAGATCAGTGTATACACAGCGCTCACCGAGTGCTGTGTATACAGAGCTGGAAGCGCTATTGCGCTTCCTGTTCCGGCCCGGCGGTCACGTGATCGCCGGGGCTGGGAGCGTGCAGGAGCTGCCGGGTATCTCATAGACCCAATCAGCCCTGCACTGAGGCTGTACAGCATAGTATTATGCTGTACAGCCTCTCTGGGGATGTATTTCCCCTGCTACTATGTCAGCCCCAGTTACAGGAGAAATCAAGTGTAAAAAAAAAAATAAATAAGTGAAGTTAAATGTCCCCCTGAGGTCTTGTATGACCTTATGGGGGGACACAAAGTGTAAAATAAAAAATAAAAAAATCACATATAAAAAAAATAATTTTCCCCCAAATATGTCATTTAAAAAATGTTACAAATAAAAATAAATAAAATAGACATATTTGGTATCACCGCGTCCGAAACGACCGGCTCTATAAAAATATCACATGATCTACCCCATAAAGTGAACTGCGTAAAAAAAATCTAATAAAAATTATGCCAAAACAGCTTTTTTTTTTTTGTCACCTCACCTACCAAAAAACATATCAAACAATCAAAAAGTCGTATGCATCCCAAAATGGTAGCAATAAAAACGTCCTCATCCCGCAAAAAATGAGCCCCCACACAAGATCATAGCCAGAAAAATGGCTCTTAAAAATTTGCAACACAAAAACATGATTTTTTTTCTAAAAATGCTTTGTGTAAAACATATAAAAATAAAATAGACATATTTGGTATTGTTGCGTCCGTAACAATTGGCTGTACAAAAATATCACATGATCTACCCCATCAAGTGAATGGTGTAAAAAAAAAATATAGAAAAATGCCCCTAAACTGTTTTTTTTTTTTTTTTTTTTTTTTTTTTTTTTTTATATATAGTTAACCTCCCAAAAATTAGATGAAAAAGTGATCAGAAAGCCGGATGTACCCCAAAATGGTGCCAATAAAAAGCACAACTTGTCCCACAAAAAATAATCCCTCACGCAGCTCAGTCCACAAAAAAATTAAAAAGTTATCGCTCCTAAAAAACCATGACAGAATATTCCATGTTAGAAAATGCAGATGCTGCTCCTCCCCTTCTGAGCCCTGGCATATCCCCAAATAACAGTTTACGATCACATGTGGGGTGTTTCTACAAACTGCAGAATTGGGGTAATAAATATTGAGTTTTGTTGTTAACCCTTGATGTGTTACAGGAAAAAAATGATTAAAAAGGAAAATCTGCAAAAAAAAAGTGAAATTTTGAAATTTCACATCTATTTTGCTTCAATTCCTGTGGAATACTTAAAGGGTTAACAACATTTCTAAAACCAGTTTTGAATAGTTTGAGAGGTGTAGTTTCTAAAGTGGGGTCATTTATGGGTGGTTTCTATTATGTAAGCCCGATTAAAGTGACTTCTGAACTGGTCCTTAAAAAAGTTGATTTTGCAAATTTGCAAAAATTGCGTCTAAAATTCTAAACCTTCTACTGTCCTAAAAAAATAAAATGACACTACCAAAATGATGCCACATAAAGTAGACATATAGGGAATGTAAATTAAAAAGGATTTTATGGGGCATCACGATCTGTCTTAAAAGCAGAGAGATTCAAATTTAGAAAACAGTGAATTCTTTCAAATTTTCGTTAACTTTTGGATTTTTTTATAAATAAAATTAAAACCTATCAACTCAAATTTACCATTAACATGAAGTACAATGTATCACGAGAAAACAATCTCAGAATCGCTTGGATAAGTAAAAGCGTTCCAAAGTTATTACCACATGAAGTGACACATGTCAGATTTGCAAAATTAGGCCTGGTCAGGAAGGGGGTAAATGGCCCGGATGGGAAGTGGTTAAAGGGGTTTTCCAGCTTTAACTCCAATTCTAATTAGTATGTGGTCCATATATAATAAATGCACACATCTGCTCCCACCCCTCAGATCCAGCATCAAGGCTCCATTCAGCGTTGCTTCCTTTTCCTAACATGTACATTTCTGGACAGGTTCATGGCACTGCAGCCATTCATTCAAATGGCGGAGAGCAGATGACTACATTTCTTCTTTTATGTTGACCACATTCCAGTTTTAGTTAAAAATTGGGTTAAAGCTGGAAAACCCCCTTACAGTCAAGATGGATTAGGGAAAATGGGTGAAGACCATCCTTTACAAGCAAATTCCAGTAAAATTTGTGTAAGGTAGTTGACTGAATAAATCTCAAGGCTGGAGCTTCAGGAGAGCGCTGCCATCTTTTAATGTGTCACTTAACACAACTGGATCACTAGCTGTCTTGGCATGTGAAGGGAGATGCTAAATTGCATCCCTCATAGAGGGCTGGACAGGGGTGGAGACCCTCCTGTTAATCTGAAATAACCCTAACATGGTGCAGTGTTTCAGTCCTGAAGTTCTAAGAATGTACAAATGACCATTTTAATGCCAACTTACCGTTGTTTCTCCTTTTTTGAGGAATGCTTGGCATTTGAGAAGGCTAGTGTGGCACCCAGGCCGGGTACTGGAAGCATTGTGTTGTAATTTAAAAAGTGAAACAAAATTGTATATTTTTTTTTCTTCACAGTGTGAGACCACCAAAGAAAAGTTGGAAGAAGATATTTAATCTTTCAGGCGGGGAGAAGACCCTAAGTTCATTAGCTTTGGTTTTTGCTCTTCACCACTATAAGCCAACACCACTGTACTTCATGGATGAGATCGATGCCGCTCTAGACTTCAAAAATGTGTCGATTGTTGCATTTTATATTTATGTAAGTATCTTCCCAAAGTTCCTGTTTGTAGCTTATCCATTTATGAACACTGTTGTGTAGGAAAACCCTGACAAAGGGAATATATCTGCTATATTTTACTTTACCAGTTGAAACCATATTCTGATTCATATATTTTTTTCTAATCTGTTTCTATTTGTTTTATTCTGTTTTCAATATTTCATTGTAGTCCTTTCAGGTGATAACGGATAAAAAGTGAACTCCGCAGAATAGGAAGGCTCAGCCTATAATGGGGCTCAGTGAGAAAAATAGTGGGGGGAGGGATTGGGGGGCTCACAGTCGGTTCTAAAAGGGAAATAAGAAAACTTTTCACTATAGTGGCCTAGAGAAAAGCTGCCGATTATAGCGCATACCATATGTATGCAATAATTGTAGAATTTTGAAGCTTCTCTAAAGGGGTGGAGTTTAGCAGGAGGGGAGGGGCCTGCTGTATATGTCAGCCCCTGTCTGGTGTACAGTTTCTGGGACACAGGCTGCTAGAGATGGGACTCATTTATTTAAGAGGCATCTTGCGTTGTTGCAGAAGGATGAAGTCTGGCCTATGGGAACCCCAGTCTTGATAAATGTCCCTCACTGATTTCCACACCAGAAGGGTGATTACCATATGCCAGTAATGTACCTCGCCTCAAACAGAAACTAATTTTTTCTTTTTTCTTTATCCCTCCTTTTTAGGAGCAAACTAAAAATGCCCAGTTCATAATCATATCATTGCGTAACAACATGTTCGAGATCGCTGACAGACTAATTGGAATTTATAAGACTCATAACACAACCAAAAGTGTGGCAACAAATCCGAAAATAATTGCCTCCAAAGGACTTGCTGAACTTGCTGCGACACAGTGTGCCTGAACTGCATTCTAGGGAAGTGGCGCCTAATTGCTGGTCGTAACACCGCCGAAGTCTCAAAGCTAAAATGGACTGCATACCCTTAAAGATATAAACTATTGTGTCCTTCCACAGTACCCTCCCCCACATGCCTCTGTTTAACCCTAATGGGGTGTTTACACATCCGGCCTATCCTTAGGATAAGTCTCACTGGACTGCCATGGTCCTGACACAGCAACATCCATACAAGTGTCGCTGTGCCTAGTACTGCAGCTCAGCTGATGAGTGTTGGACCTCCACCAACCATTCTAAAGATAGACCATCAGTGTAAAAACCCCGTTAAGGGTAGACTCTTCGGATGCTGCTATACTGATAACAGGCTGTCATTTGGCCTCAGTTCTGTTGTCGTTCACAAGAATAAACCAGAAGTTTAAGAAAACTGTCTGCTTCATGTGTAGCAGAAACATTGGATGGGTTCTGTTTACCCGTGGGGGCGATTCTGGCATTGTCGTCTTTTGACTTATATGGGTAAATCTGTACCCACCAAGCGCTTTAACATTTAAGACGGGTAGATAGAATCCACACAATTTTTCTGCTGCAATTGTCAGTGTAAATGTTGAACAATTTTCTTTTCTTATTTCATTCATTATTTTGTCATGTGGCGTTTGTGTCAAGGGTGTAATCCATCTCCGAACAGGCCGCCCACCACTTAACCTCATCCTCCAGCCTGAATGGTGAGGCCAAGACTATGGAAACCATGGAGTGAACTGTGCTAAGCCATTGGTGTAGCTCCCGCACAAGGGAATGGGAGTTGCAGAAACGGCGTAGCCTAGTGAGCTTACATGGTTCCCATAACTTGTGAAGTGTGGGCCGACATCTATCAGACATTAATGACATGTCCTGTGGATATGCCATAAGTGTTAGATGGAAATACACCTTTTAAATGTGTGTATATATATTTTTTAACCTATAAATATGTATATTTCCAATAAAATCTGAACATTGAAATATCTAAAGCTTGGATCAAATGTGTGTTCAATGTGTGTAAAACCCACTTTATTTAATCGTTCTGTTGGGGATACAGGAATTAAATCCATCTTTTTTTAATAGCGTACCAGGTCTGCAACCACAGGTTTAATTATTCCACTAGTTTTCTGGCAGTAGCCTGGAAGTATAATTACACAACAATGTGCCTGATACCTACGGTGCCTTGAACTGTAGAGTTTATGGGCAGTCTCTTCAAGATGAACTCAAAGTAAATCCAAAGCATCCCGTTCTAAAACCATGAATGTTGTGGAGTTGGGTCGTCTTTGTCGGTGTAAGCCTGGGAACAATATTTTGGAGTGTTTCTGTGGGGTCAGTGTTGGTTTTGATCACGGTCTGACTTCCAGGTGTTTGTTGGGATTGAGGTCAGGACTCTGTGCAGGCCACTCAAGTTCTCCCACACCAAATCATGTCCGTATTGGTCTCGCCTTACCCAGGCCCTGAAAAACAGCCTTATACCATAATCCCTCCACAGCACTTTACAGTTAGCACTATGCGTTCCGGTAACTAATGTTCTTTGTGCATCTGCCAAATCCAGAGACCACCCGATAGTGAGATGTGATTCATCACATCAGAAGTCCAGTGGCTTTGTGCTTTATACTATTCTACTTGATGCTTGGCATTGCACATGGTGATCTTTGGCTTGCATTTAGCTGGTCAACCACGGCAAAGCTTTTCATGAAGCTCACAGTTGCTATTCTTGTGATGTCACTTTCAGAGGTAGTGAGGAACTCCGGGTGATATTATTTTATGCAGCATGCACACTGAATCCTTAGATGCTTCCACTTCCCAGTATTGGCCCTTATCGTTGACCTGGCAAAGCGTGTCAGCATGGTGAAAATAAGAAAAAAGGGGCATGTAGTGATGCCTCACAACTCCTGTCCTGAAGATGCCCGTTCCCTATCATTTCTGCAATGATGACACAGGGATGTGACAACCGCTGCATCCAATCACTGACTGCAGCCAGATACCTCTGTGTCCAGTATGCCTCTTTTTAGTTCTTTTCACAATGCTGAAAATTAAAAAATATGTATTTTTTTTTTCTCCTTTTGGAATCTACTTTAGGCTACTTTCACACTAGCGTTTTTAAATTCCGGTATTGAGCTCCATCATAGGGGCTCAATACCGGAAAAAAACGCTTCAGTTTTGTCCCCATTCATTGTCAATGGGGACAAAACTGAACTGAAGACAACGGAATGCTACTGAAAGGATTCCATTCCGTCTTCAGACCGGAGAACAAACCGCAGCATGCTGTGGTTTGCTCTCCAGTCCAGGCATCCGCACCAAGATGGATCCGGAATGACCCCCAATGCAAGTCAATGGGGACGGATCCGTTTGGTGTGACACCAGTAATCCGGATCTGTCCTCCATTGATTTGCAATGGGGGGTCATTCCGGATCCGGCTACATACATACATACATACATACTCCAGGGACGCCGGCAGCATGTCTTCGCGCGCCTCCTGCGCGCAGCTATGACGTTTCCCCACTGCGCCCAGCAGAGGGCGCTGTGGGGAATCGTCATCACTGCGCGCAGGAGGCGCGTGAAGAAGTTCTGCCGGCGTCCCTGGTGTATGTATGTCTGTGTCTTGTTCCCATGTGTGTGTTAACATGTGTGGTGCCGGAGCACTGCTCCGGCTCCACACATGTATCAGCGGCAGTACGGATCCGTCGGCACCCTTTAGGTGCCGGATCCGTGCTGCCGCTAGTGTGAAAGTAGCCTTAAAGATTTAGTAAATCAGAATTTAGGGTTTTTTTGTTTGTTTTTTTTTTAACTTTGAGATATTGGTTGTCTTCTAGTTAGTTCCAGTGTTCCCTGTGTGTGAACTTGAAGGAAGTGTAGCCGTAAATGTTGTCAAATTTGAACTGGAAACTGCATCTGATGGTAAAACCGTCCCTTTATTGACTATGCCAACCATAATCTTTTATTGCAAACAGGACTAACGATTTTTTGATCAATATTGGCATTCTTTTGCCATATTGGCTGCTCTGCTGATATACTAATACATGGCCCACTTTACACTTTGGGTGAAAATTGACTTTTTAGATCCCCCCCACCCCCCCCCAATAAGCTGTTCCCAAGGCTGAGTTTGGAATTCTGTCGTATAGTGAACCAAGACTGATGTAATGACATTGACATTCACTGTTATAATAGGGTTGTCCTTATTAAACAAAGCAGCCTATTCTACTGAATTGGTTTGATGTACAAGGGCACAGGCGTGAGTCACAGGTTATGGCCTCAGTGATGCATTAATCATTCATAAAAGTAAATGGCTGCTTTCCACTCACAAGTGACTCATCACAATTGATGGTATTTTTGTAATTGGTTCTTTTATCCCCTACATAGCCCCCTTAGGCCATTTTCACACAGGCATCTTTCGCACTTCAGTGAATAATGGACGTGTGCTGTCCATATTCTCTATGGACCACGCTTACCCATTGACTTTAATGTGTTTGTTCACATGTAAGTGGTTTTCCACTAATCAGAGACATGCACAACTTCGGTCTGTGATGTGGACCAAACGTCCATTGAAATCTATAGGTCTGGAAAAATCATCCTGGGGAAACGGACTCACGGATGTGGAAAGCACATGAATCGTGTACATTCCGCAAAAAGAATATGTCCACCAAATGTGGACCACAGACCCATTAAAGCCAATTGGTCGGTAAAAAAAAAAATGCGGGCAGCACATGGAACGCTTCCATATTTTGTGGACCGCAGAATGGATGGGCATAGGCTGGGGGGCTATGCCTAGACTTTTTGTAGCACTTCTGATTTGATGGAGTGACATCTGCAGGAACATCAATTAAAACTGCTACAAAATACCTAGGTGTACCACCAGCCTTTAGGTTACAGCCACATGGGTCGCTGTGGGTGTAAAATCTGCAGCACTTAAATTTAGCTGCAAAGTGTGAGATTTAAAGGGGTTGTCAGTTATTTTTTTGTCCTTTGTATGTTTCTAACTAGTCAAATACAACAGCTTTTCCATATACTTTCTGCTTCTAAAGCTGCTGGTTTCTTAGATTTAACTCAGGGTCACATGACCTGTGATGTCGGCTTATCTCCCTGCTGTGTGATGTTTCGTGCACAAGCCTCAGAGATCAGATAACAGCCTGTACACTAGAGGTCACTGTGGTGGCCACGCCCCCCTGCTCTGCCTTATCTGCTCTCTCCCTGGATTCCTTCAGATAAAACATTAACCCTTTCAGCCAGAACACACTAAAGGGTTTACAACAGCAGCTGCAGATGTAAAGAGGCACAGGATCTGCCCTCCTCACCCTACAGACAGAGCCGATCTGGAGGAGATGCAAACTACAAGTACAGGTAGGGGGGAGATCCTGTGTGTATCAGCAGTGTCATTGTACAGCTGTGATTTGTAGTCCTACACATACAACATGCTGCTGAGTATCCCAGCAGACAGACATGTCACTCAGCACTTGTATTCACTCCCTTTACAGAGAGGGGCAGAGATTGTTATTACTGCATGTAAACAAAGGCCAGAAGAGAACCAGGGAAATTAGGAAATAGAGATTTTTTTTTTTTGCGCCTAAAACTTGCTTAAAGAGGCTCTGTCACCAGGTTTTAACCTATGTATTTTAATACATAGGTTAAAACCCCTTAAATTGCACTTTAACATACCTGTATTGCAGAGTATAGCGCAGCGGTTGTGCTGAAAAAAGAACTTTAAACATTATGCTAATGAGCCTTCGGAGCACCAGGGGACGGGCTCTTTCCTCCTGAGCACCGCTTCTTCACCGCCCCCCCAGGCCCGAGGCTCTCCTCCTTGTCTTTGGTAACGTCCCTTCTACAACAAGATTGACATTGAAATTCCGCGCCTGCGCAGTGCGATCGCGCCGGCGAGTGCGCATTAGTGCTTGCAGTGCCGAACACTGCAAGCGCTTCCATCCTTGTGCGCACGCGCCGTCACTTCCCTGAACACGGAAGTGACGGCGCGTGCGCACAAGGATGGAAGCGCTTGCAGTGTTCGGCAAAAGAACTTTAAACATTATGCTAATGAGCCTTCGGAGCACCGGGGGGCAGGCTCTTTCCTCCTGAGCACCGCTTCTTCACCGCCCCCCGGTGCGCCGAAGGCTCATTAGCATAATGTTTAAAGTTCTTTTTTCAGCACAACCGCTGCGCTATACTCTGCAATACAGGTATGTTAAAAAAAAGTGCAATTTAAGGGGTTTTAACCTATGTATTAAAATACATAGGTTAAAACCTGGTGACAGAGCCTCTTTAACTTAGTTATATATTGCTGCCCATCAGATTTAAAGTACTATATATTTTTTTTTTCATAACTCGGACAACCCCTTTAACTCCTTCCAGATTTTTACGTCACAATGGCAGAAGGGTTTTATAGAATGGGTTCGAAAGATGAGCTTAAGCCACACAGTGGGTGCCAGCAGTGTTATACAGCCGACAACCTGCCTGCAGTGTGTGGGATCAGAGATGATTCCAATCCTGATCATTTGACCCCCTCAGATGCCACGGTTAATACCGACTACAGCCCCACCCCACCAGTTCACTTCAGCAACATAAGGTCTATTGAAATGCTTCTAGGCCTACAGTGTTAGTATTCCTATTAAGCCCCGCCTATGGCAGCTCTAGGATGTCATAAGCACCATACCAAAGTTTTGCACTCTGGTATAAGCAATCAAATATTCACATGTCCAAGTCACCTAGGGGGACTAAAAATATTGTTGTTAAAATATGAAGAAAAAAAAGTTAATTCAAATAGCCCCCATTTCCAATTTTACATATATAATAAAACAGCTAGAGCCAAGTCCGAAATGGTCTGATTTATTAAAATATAAAAGTACAGCGAAGCCAGAAAATAATAAAATGCCTGAATTGCAGTTTTTGGTCACTTTTGTACCCTATAAAATGACACAAAATGGTACCAATGAAAACATCTCACCTGGCAAAAAATAAGCCACCAAACAGCTCTGTAGATGGGAATATAAAAAAAAGTTGTCAGAATATGGGGACACAATTTTTTTTTTTTAATGGTTGTAAGCCATAAGAATCTGCTATTGCTGATACAAGCCTGCACAATAAAGTAAAATTGTCATTTTCAGCCTTGAATGCTGTAAACACAATGGTGTGGGGGTTTTTTTCTTCAGTTTAACTCCAGAAGTATTTTTCCCTGTTCTTGAATATGTTATGGTAAATTTAAATAGTGCCACTAAAATCACCTGTTCAAATGGCTATGTGAACAGAAAAGCCTTGGAAGACTGGGATGAAAAAAAAAATTCCATGGGGAAGGGGCTAAACAAATCTCATCCTCATGCAGATGAGTAAAAAAAAAAGTACTAATTGAAATGTTGGGCAGAGTTTGTACCACAGACATCACCCTTTACAATGCAGAGGGTGAAATCGAGGACAAATTTGCATGTAACGTGCTTTTTGCAGCATATTTTTCCGTTGCAATGTCCAGTGTGGACATACCCTTAAAGGTCTAGTTGATTGAAGTTTTGATAAAGAAATTGCATCATGTGAACTGAGCCATGCGTTATTTGAAGCTTCAAGGAACTGATAAGACGACTTGGTCAACTACGCTCAGAAGGGGTAGAGTTAAATGAATTAAAAGGCTCTCTGGAATTTTCATTTTGATGGCCTACCCTCAGGATAGTTCATCCACATGAGATTTGTGGTTACAACTCCTGACAACCCCGCCAATCAACTGTATGAGACGGCTATGACACACACGGGAGCTCTAGTGAATGCTGTGGCCTCCTCGCTGCCTACCACTGTATAGGGGCTGTGCTTTGTATTGCAGCGCTGCTCAATTGAGTTACATGGGACCTATGAATGTGACATAACATGGCCTAGGAAGAGGCCTAAGCCCCATGGCTTCTTCATACAGCTGATCCACAGGGGTGCTGGGAGTCTGATCCCTGCTGATCTATCCAGAGATAATTTCTGTTTTGATGAATAATTTACCATAATAATATGTATTAATATGCTCGATAACTTGCTGCCTGCAGATTGTACTGTGTTCTCATAGTGACAGGTTCCTTTTAAAGAGGACTTGTCCCCTCCCCCTACAATGTCCGTTTTACTAATTAAGTACATACCTCATGTAATAAATATGTATTTTGTGCCATTCCTCTATTATTCTTACTTGATGTTTGAGTGTCTGCAGTATATGCTGCTCTATGTAAGGGCAGCATATTATATATACAGGTTTAAACTGCTTGTAGCCAAAGGTCACATTGTGTCACTGTTACTAGCAGTGCTGAGAGAGTACAGTGCCATCATAGTTCTGACACTGTTGTATTCACATATACATTCACAGCTGCCTGCCAAATATCACAGGCGAAGGGAAACACTCCTTGTGAATACAGGTGAACTAGGAGCCGTGCATGGGCAGATCTCTGCTTCAACTGCGGGCTTAAAGCATCCAAACAAATGGTTCATCCAGCACTCATCCCCATTAAAGGTTATTGTTTTTTTTGTTGTTTTTTTTAGCTCCAGTTGATGTGTATTATAATGAATAAAGAATTTTTGGTCTAGCTCTGCGCTCCCCGATTTAAATAGTTTGCAGGCACCTTCACGATCACATACATTTGGTTGTGCATACACAGGCAGCCGCAAGCACTGACTGCGACATGCGCTACACGTGTACACTGCAGGTTGCAGCTGGGCTAGGATCACGTGCCTAATCTATAGCATGTGATCGCAGAAGTGCTAGCAAACTATTTAGACCAGGGAATGCAGCACTGGCCCAGTAACAAAATTCTCATCATCTATAACACACATCAACCAAAGCAAAATTAAAAAAAAAACAGGGAATAACCCCTTTAAAAGCAATTCTTCATTCTTTCAGCGTTGCTAGATTCACTTTAATTCTGTAACGAACATCCACTGGCACAAAGTAGGGAACCTATTTTAATCATTTGCACATTTAAAGAATCATAATATGGATTTTGAAAAAAAAAATTGTACAGTTTACACCAAAGTAAGCTAAAAAAAAAAATCTAAAAATATATTAAAGAACTACTCCCACAAAAATTTTTATTCCATGTCCTTCTAGAAATGTACATGATGTAATCTGTAGTGAATGTCATTTTCTTACCAGTAGCTGAATTTTTGACTTGTATCATCCTGAAGTTTCTTATCTGTGTCATGTGACTAGGAATTAGACCCACCAACTCACACAGCACCTTATGTGTGGACAGGAAGTCTAATTTTCTATGCATTCCTATGGGAGCCTCACTTTCAGTCTCATAGGAATGAATAGAGCAGTGACTGGCTTCCTGTCCTGGGTCAGTTGGAGGTCAGGGAGTTGGTCACATGACCCAGCTACAATAAGAAGAGAGTGGAAACTCTCAATTTCAGCCTCTGATAAGAAAATGACAATCACTACAGATTATATCATGCACCTTTCTAACAGGTTAGAGAATAAAAAATTTTGCGGGAGTTCTTTTAATAAAAGTTATCATTATCCCACCATGTGCACTAAATTGCAATTAAAGTGTATAGACATTAAAGGAGTTTCTCACTTCAGCAAGTGGCATTTATCATGTAGAGAAACTAATGTGTGTAGTGTTGTCCATATTGCTTCCTTTGTGGCTGGATTCATTTTTCCATCACATTATACACTGCTCGTATACAGGAGTTACGACCACCCTGCAACCCAGCAGTGTTGGCCATGCTTGCACACCATGGGAAAAAGCAGTGGTCAGGACCATGGGAACTCACATAGACTGGCGCTTTTTCCTATAGTGTAAAAGCATGACCACTGATGGATTGCAGGCTGGTCTGTAACCATGGAAACGAGCAGTGATGGAAAAATGAATCCAGACAGCAAAGGAGGCAATATGGATAATCACAATACATTAGTAAGTGCCTTGTATTAACTTTCTCTACATAATAAATGCTATTTGCTGAAGTGACACAACCTCTTTAAGGAGTAAAATGATGGCATATGCAGCTATACCTATAATTTAGTATGCCAAAGTGTAAAATTAACTAAAATTCATTAATAAACATGTGAAAAATATACAAAGAATAGTGTGAAAAATATTCAGTGATAGTTTATTAGGAATACATTACGATGATCATAGTATAGTATTTTGCAGTAATGTAATACATAACTCAAGAAGCATCACAGACTAAACAGAAAAGCTACCAGGGTTGGAATGACAGATGATCAGGGACTTTAAAATAAGGCTAGGGCCACACAGCGAAATAAAGATCCCAACATGACATTGCAAGTGATGATTGTGAATGTGATCTCGTTGCCACACATGAAATGACGTGCCTGTGACACCACAGTCTGAAATAATTCAAACCTTTTGAATCTTTATTAACAAGATGCATGCCATTTTGCCAGCACAGACTTTAACGTAAGTTGTGGGCAACTGCAACTCACATGTGACATGGTTGTGATTTTTTAATTTATAGTCTAAGGCAGGGGTGGCCAACCTTACAGAGACAAAGAGCCACAAAAGCTACTACTACTAGGAGCCAAAAGCTATACATTTACACAAATATGCGTGCACACGACAGTATTACTGCAATTGAGTTTTCAAACATTTAAAAGTGTATTTAAACCACCTTTCCTACCTGTAATGTAGACAACTTTAGTGAGGCTTCTGGCAATCTTTGTTTTTCACAATGTGTTTCAAATCTCGTTGCTACTCGAAGCAATTCACACCCTCATGCTCAGATGACTGCAGTTCCAGGCATTTACCTTGCCTGCCTTTCGGACTTGGAGCTCTCTCCACAGTGACCTGACGTCAGAGCGCGGACCTTCCAAGTACAGGACGCTGTGCACGTCAGGACATAGAGGAGAGCACTGCTGGGAGGAGCCTAAAGGTAAGGCTGGCCCGCTCCCCGCTGTGATCCTGATCTCAGTAATGGCAGAGAGCGGGCCGCGCCACTCCCCTGCAATCTTCAGTGATGGGAGAGGGCCGCTCCGCTCCCCTGCGAGTCGCACATTATGGCAGAGGGAAGAGGGACGCGCCTCTCCTCTGTGAGCCGCAAATGACATGGCAAGGAGCCGCGGGTTGGCCACCACGGGTCTAAGGGGACATTCACAAAACTGCATCCGTTTTGTGATCTGTAAATTGTTGATCCGCTAAATACCATGGCCTGCCCTTTATTAGAAATGCCTATTAGAGATGAGCAAGCAGTGCTCGCTACGAGCACTGTAGCGCTCGGGTCCCGTGTGAAATGCCCGCAGGCATTGCGGATCCGTCCTCAGCTGCATGTAAGTCAATGAGGACGGATCGTTTGGTACGGTTCCGTCCTCACCCGTCTTAAAGTCAGTGGGGACGGAACCGTTTGGTATGAGTGTCATACCAAACGATCCGTCCTCATTGACTTACATGCAGATGAGGACGGATCCGCAATGCCTGCGGGCATTGCAGACGGGACCTGAGCGTTACAGTGCTCGTAACGAGCACTGCTGGCTCATCTCTAATGCCTATTCTTATCCGTAAACCGGACAAAAATAGAACTTTCAATAGGTCCACATCCGATCCACAAAAAATGCAGACCAAAAATATGGTTGTGTGAATGGACCCTAATGTTCAGCCGCAACAACAGCACGTCACAGACAATCACACACATTTTTGGATCACATAAAGAAAGCCGCCATTTAGCCCAAGCTTATGTGAATAAGACAAAATTAACAATGTATACTTCAATTACAATATTTATCAATGCAGTTGTGTCAGGTTTCTATTCATAAGGTTCTCCACCATCATTTTGTACATAATGGAGATTTATCAAAACTGGTGTAAAGTAGAACTGGCTTAGCTGCCCATAGCAACCAATCAGATTCCACCTTTCATTTTTCACAGCTCCATTGGAAAATGAAAGGTGGAATCTGATTTGTTGCTATGGGCCTGTTTTCCTTTACACCAGTTTGGATAAATGCTTCATATTATGAGTAAGGCTACATTCACACAACAGTAGTTTTTGCGGCTCAGATCTGGACCCATTTATTTCTATGGGGCCGCAAAACTTGCTCCGCGCCACGGCCCCGCAAAAAAATATAGAACATGTCCTATTCTTGTCTGCAATTGCGGACAAGAATAGGCATTTCTATGATATCTGCCACATGTGCGGTCCGCAAATTGCGTAACGCACATGAGCCCCTATCAGTGTTTTGCGGATTCGCAAAACACAGTGGTCGTTTGAATGTAGCCTAATACTACATTATGTAAGAACCCTTACTGTAGTCATGTAGAAGAGGGAGGGCTCCATTTTCTCTAAACCATCCACATCAGTAATGGTACACATACAAAGAGTTCCCTATATATGGACCAGATCTCACTGCAGCTCGTAACATTTAAATAAGCATCAAACAGCAGCCCATCAATACCACTGTATACACAGTAAATCGTAACCATGTGTTAGGTCCTCTGGATCACTTTACCAGGGAGTAAAGGAATTAAGAGCTTAATATGGCTAAATATTATTCCCATCATCTTATAAAACAGTCTCTAGAACTAGAGCATTTAGAAATAGTCCTCAAAGTCTAAAACTATAGGGGGTCATTTATCAAACTGGTGTAACGTAGAACTAAGTTGCCCATAGCAACCAGATTCCACCTTTCATTTTCCAAAGGAGCTGTGATAAATGAAAGGTGGAATCTGATTGGTTGCTATGGGAAACTAAGCCAGTTCGACTTTTACACCAGTTTGATAAATGACCCCCCATAGTGTTACCTAAACAACTCTAAGCATTAAATGTATCTATACATGTATATATTAAAAGTATTAAATGTATATAAAAGAGTTTCTAAATACAGTCATAGTGTGACATACATTGATCAGACAACACATGTAGATTTTTTAAAAAAAATCCGAACTGGCCACTAAGCCTAGTAGTAGGTGCCACTTTTTGGTCTGTACAGATCAGTTTTCGGCAGTCACCTTTTTATTATTGCAGACAGGATTAGTATGACAGATATCACCTGTATATAGATAACAGGATCACACCAGTCACAATAGGTGATTGTCACGGTTTTCATGACCTCTGCATAGGTCAAACAACATGTCTAGAAATCTCTCCTATAGAAGTTCCTTCCAGACCGCGGGGCAGATTTATCATCCACGCTTATTACACGCCTCTTTTCACCAAGGTTTGTAAACAGTCAAAATGGCGCAAAGTGAGACAAATTTATCAAAAGTCTCACATCACTTAAAAACTGGCTAAAAAAAAAAAAATGACGTCACTTCTCGGATTTACACTACTGTCAGAACTAGACGAGGTGAAAAGGGAATAATGGCAAAGTCTGGTGAAGATTTGACAAGACTCTCCTGTTCCCAAGATTTCTCTTCTCAAGTTTCACAATTATTTTCCAGAGTTTGTAAAACGTAAGTTAATTTCAAACCAAGAAGGGAAAACATTACAGAAGTAACAGTAGCCACACTGTCTGACATGTTAGATTTACCCATTTCTGATGAGGATAATTCAAGTCTGAATTTGGAGATTCCAATAAAAGGGAGAAGGTTATAAAAATAAAAAAAAAATTCAGATTGCGAGTGGAAAAGGTAATTGTACCTCAATATGCTTACAAAGGTGCAAGGACTGTGGTGTGCTGTACCTTGGTCAAAAAAGCGTATTTGTAGGGGTGCCATGAGTCTGACCCCGCTTACCTCACAATAATAACCTATGCTGAGGATGTGTCATCCTTATGTAACTACTTCAAAACTACGTTAAGGCTAGGGCTACACAGCAACGTAAGTCGCACAACTTTTCTGTGACACGTCGCCATGTAGTCCTAGCCTAATGCTTAAGGGTGGGGGAAGGGCACATTCAAAAGTATAACATGGGGCATAGCTGTTCCTAGTTATGCCCCTGTTACAATTTTTTCAGTAAGGCACAATTTTTTTTGCACTTTTTTAATGTACCTTTTGCTCAATGCAAATTTGATATAGGCTGCAGTTTTTTTTATTTTGATTTCAGCATTTCTTTCTAGTCACCTCAGTAACATTGTCTCGTTTTTTTTTCTAGGCCTTTTTAAAGGTGTAATCTTCTTTTTCATTGGCTGATTGGTTTTGTGCCTTTCCAGTTATAAAACTTTTCTTATTAGGTTGTTCTATTAAATACACATATGGGGTCATTTATCAAACTGGTGTAAAGAAGAACTGGCTTTGTTGCCTATAGCAACCAATCAGATTCCACCTTTCATTTTCACAGCTCCTTTGGAAAATGAAAAGTGGAATCTGATTGGTTGCTATGGGCCACTAAGCCAGTTCTACTTTACACCAGTTTAATAAATTACCCCAGCAGGACATTCCACAATTTTTTAAAAAGTCTCAGCAAGGTATACAATGTGATAATTTTACGGCCTGTCCTTGTTGGCATTTATTTGCACATAATTAAGCGACAATTTGAAAAGGCACACGTAATATATGTGGCAGAAACAATACGCCTTGAACTTTTTTTTCCTCACCAACTCAGAAAAAGATGTGAACGACAAAAAAATAGCTCTAAATAGGCACAAGTGGTTTGATAAACGAGGCAAAACATTTTTAGCACAAAAAAGGCACGTTTTGTGATAAAAATCAGCTGAAACTACAATGATAAATGTCCCCCTATGTATTTATGGCCCACGGTGGCTGTTTGAAAGCATATCTCTAAATGCTGTTAAGAACAGCTCAGGTAAGATGTCAGCCCCCATAATCATGTCAAGGAAATAGAATAAAAATGTCTACAATCGGAAAATAAAATAAAAACAGATTAGAAAAAAGGATGTGTGTCACTATCGGCTTTTAACTGGCAGAGAAAATTATAGTTGACACATTCCCATTAAAAGAAATGTTACCTTTCATTTTTTCCAACAGCTAAAACCAGATAGTGACACATATACTTTTTTCTAATGTTTTTAATTGTAGATTTTTTTTATTCTTTTTGTAATCTATTGAACATGGTTATGACAATAAACTGGAAGGAATTCATTAACTTCTCCAGGAGGAGTTTTCTGTGGCAGAGGAATGAGTAGATAAGCTATGAGCATCACCTATTGGGAATGGTGGATCTGTCTATCTACAATTGAAATCCTGCCTGTGATGATAATGAGATGACTGCTGACAAGTGATCTGTATGGACCATGAAATGGCACCTATTATGAGGTTTAGTGGCCAGTGAAAAAACTACAGGATATTAGGATTTTATATATATATATATATATATATATATATATATATATATATATATATTTTTTTTTTTTTTTTTTATTTAATAGTGACATGGAAAATTAAAATTTAAACAATATGTCATTTTCTGATGACGCATTCCCTTTAAGGCTAGAGCTACACCTAGGCTTTTTATCTCACTACAGCAACCTGTGATGACTACTAACATCACTGAAACCAATAGCCATAGAAATGCATTGAGTAGCTTGAAAATCTTTTTAAAATTGCTGCAGCTAAGTGAGTCACTAGGGTTCTTTTAGTCACTAAGTCCTGGGATTTCTGAGCAACTTTTAACCCCTTAATGCCATATAATGTACAGTATGTCAAGCAGTTGTACAGCACAGCCTCACATCGAGCAGGCTCCATATGTGGTGAATGCTGCTGAAATTACAGCAGTGACTGGGATCAGAGATAACTTTGATCCTGTCATTTAACCCCTCGGATGTCACTGTCAATAGCGAACGTGGTATCTGTGTGGTTAGACAGCTGGAGGGGGCTCTCTGATCAGAGCCCCCACAGCGAATTCACAGCTCCCAGACTTGTCATAGCGAGCTGCCTATAAAGCTGTGCCCGAGACACGGCCTGACAGGCAGCCTGTAAAATACCATAGACTGCAATTGTATTCAATTGCAGTCCATGGTAAAGGCAATCAGAAGATTGATTAAAAAGTACAGTGAAAAAAGTTTAAAAAAATAAAATAAAAAGTGATTAAGAAAGTCATATGTACCCCAAAATGGTACAAAAAAAAACCTAAAGCTTGTCCTGCAAAAAAGTGAAAAATAAAAAAGTTATGGCTGTCAGAATATGGTGATGCAATTTAAAACTAGTAAATCATAAACTATATAACTTTGGTATCACTCTAATTGTACTGACCTGCACAATTAGATTATCATGTCAAAAACAAAACCCTAAAAAGAACTTCTTCTGCAAAAAAATAAGCCCTCATACGGCTATGTAAATGAAAAATTTAAAAAGTTATGGCTCTTGGAAGGAAAAAACAAAGTCTCCTTAAGGGCTTAAAATAGTAGAAGACTGCTCAATGTATCAGCCTGTGTAAAGAGGCCCTAAGGCCTCGTATACACTTTATTTCATGGTTCTGTGTACAGTATACAGTACTATTTTGTTCCATATTATGTATATATTCATCTCTAGGAATAGTTACACGGAGCTTCTAGAGGGGGTGTATGACTCAGTATACAGCATCCAACAGAAGTATTACAGCAGTAACCATGCTCCCATGTAATAAAGATCCTGGCTACACCTGTGTTTATGGATGTAAAGCTGTCTCTCATTCGTGTACTGGCAGAGAGGGTTGTGGGTGACGCTGTGTACCACAGACAAGCTATACCAGTCAAACCTTAAGTAAAGAATGCAGATGGGCAATAAAGTCAAGATACAAGCTAGAAAACCTGTGAGAAACAGTCTTCACATGACTCTCTCCAAAATGAAGAGCTGGTCCCATAATTTCAGAAAGACGTGTACAATAACGAGTAGTGAAGTCTGATGACACTTCTGAGCTAAAGTAAATGAATAACGATATGAACCAAAAAAATAAGAGGAAAGCAACTAAGATCCAAGTGCACTGAGGACTGCTTTGAACCGCTCGGTGCTCCCTCTCCTGAAAATGAATGCCAAACTTTGGTATAGGCAGCAGAGGAACATCCTCAGTATTTGACTTCAGCCATTTATCCTTAAATATTTGGCCAACCCTTGGGTAGATCTCAACTGGGCGAATGGGCAACAGCTTCTGCTTTTTCAAAGCCATCATTCTTTGCTGTATGTCATGAATAGTTTCTAGGTAGACCAGTGGAGATTCCTCTGTCTGAGCTGAGCTGCACAAAGATGCTAGATCTAATTCTTCATCTTGTATTTGCTTCATCTCCTCTATTTGTGGAGCAAAAACATCAACCACTTGTTGGTTAACATCATTGAGGGCGGCTAGAAAATCTTGCTTCTTCTGCTCAAGTACTTCAATCAAATTGTCAAAAAACACAAGCACCTCCTTTTTGTCCTCCAGAACAATGTTTTTACAATTGGTCATTTGCTCCTCTAATGCCCGGATTACAGAGGACACACCCGTGAAGTTCTTATCACTGAGGGCAGCGAATAATCTAGAAGCTGTCTGCTGCTCTTTTATGTAAGCAACATCTGGGTCATCTACGGGGTGACCTTTATGTGGTCCTACTGTAAGACACTGGCCACATATCAGTTTTCTGTCTTTAAGACAATACATGTTTAGCTGATGTCTACTATGTTCAGCACAGTTTTTTGTTTGGTGGTTACTTTTATATTTTTCCACAATGGCCTTCAATGCAAAGTTGACTGGTAGTGAGTGAACTCCGGTGGGGACGTCTGTGGTCCCTCTACAGGCTGGACATTTCAATCTCCCCATTGACAATCTCCATAAATAGCTATCTGAAGACCTGATTAAGTTTTCAAGGCACTTCCTGCAAAACGAATGTGAGCACTGTAGAATTCGAGGATCATCATACACGCTCAAGCAAACCGAGCAGGTCATTTCTTCTTCTAAATGTTCCATTTCCTAAAACAAATGGAGGAGGACATTAAAGATTAGAAATATAAAAGGGAGACCTTAAAAAAAAAAAGGATGTAGATATGTAACTCAACGGTGCGCACACAAACCAAAGACTGTCAATTTCCCCAACATGTCCACATTTCAATATTAGGCTCGGGCTACGTGCAATTTTGGCAGTGCTGAATTTTTGTGCGACTCTGGGGCACAGTCACAGCAACTTGTGAGCTACGCTGTGACCCTATTCTGTTCAATGGCAGGACTGCTGCAAACAGCCTCCAGCCTTAAAGAAGAACTCCCGCAAAAAATTTTATTCTCTGACCTGTTAGAAAGGTGCATGATATAATCTGTAGTGAATGTAATTTTCTTATCAGAGGCTGAAATTGAGAGTTTCCACTCTCTTCTAATTGTAGCTGGGGCATGTGACCAACTCCCTGACCTCCAACTGACCCAGGACGGAAAGCCAGTCACTTCTCTATTCATTCCTATGAGACTGAAAGTGAGGCTCCCATAGGAGCCTATGTGTGAGTTGGTGGGTCTAATTCCTAGTCACGTGACACATAAGAAACTTCAGGATGATATAACTCAAAAATTCAGCTACTGGTAAGAAAATGACATTCACTACAGATTACATCATGTACATTTCTAGCAGGACATGGAATAAATTTTTTTGTGGGAGTTCTTCTTTAAACTTTATCAATTTACTGAATTTCCACCACCAAGAGGTCTACACCCTCACATCCCCAGGAGCCTTTATTAGTCTAGAATAATAGAACATGGAGAAATCAGATCCTCATATGGTATATATTGTAGCTGGCAGTATGTTTGATGCATGGTCTTGCTTCACTCTATACAAATCTATACCCACTCCCACTGCTCAGCATCACACAGATTCAGGGCTCATGCACACGACCATTGGATGTTTTGTGGTCCAAAAAACACAGATACCGGCCGCGTGCATTCCGCATTTTGCAGAATGGAACAGCTGGCCCCAAATAGAACAGTACTATCCTTGTTGGTAATATGGACAATAATAGGACATGTTCTATATTTTTGCAGAACGGACATACGGACACAGAATGCACACTTTCATTTTCATTTTTTTGCAGCTCCATTGAAGTGAATGGTTCTACATGCGAGCTGCGAAATAAAAACTGAACATGGAAAAGAAGTACGAGTCCTTACATGCACATTACAAGCCATTTATTACTTCCTAAATACAGTGTACTTCAAGGGGGATCACTTTGCACATCTATGGGCCCTCCATACAGAAAAGGTAAAAAAACACAAAATAATGTAATAGACAAACCCAGTTAACCCCTTCCTAATGCAGCAATGTTCCACTTTTTGTTTTTTTTTTACTCCCTGCTTACCAGGAGCCATAACTTTTTATAATTTTTCTGTTCACATGGCCGCATGAGGGCATGTTGTGGGATAGGTACTCTCTAATGGCACCAATTAATTTTCCATATGATGTAGTGGGAAGAGGAAATTTTTTTTAAATGAGGTGGAATTGGGGAAAAAAAAACACAATCCCACCACTGTTTTATGAGTTTTTTTTTAATGGCATTTCTTATATGGTAAAAGTGACTTGTTAACGTCATTCTCCAGGTCAGTATGATTACAGCAATACCACATTTATATAGTTTTTCTTGTTTTAATACTTAAATAAAAAAATTGGAAAACATTTTTTCTTTGCATCACCATGTTCTGACACCCATAACTTTTTAATAACTTTTTAATATTTATGTCTATGGAGCTGTAAGTGGCTCATTTTTTTGAGGGAAGATCTGTATTTTTCATTGATACCATTTTGGGGTGTGCATGACTTTTTGATCACTTTTTCTTCAATTTTTGGGGAGGTGAAGCGACCCCCCAAAAAAGGCGAATTGTATATTTTGATATTTTTTCCTGTTTCACCGTGTACTGTATGGGATAAATACCTTTATATTTTAACAGATCAGCTTTTTTTTTCGGATGCAGTGATACTAATAATCTTTATTTTTTTACCTCTGTTGTTTATTTGTAAAATGGGGAAAGGGTGGCGATTCAAATTTTTGTATTTTTCTTTAATTCTTTGTCTTTTTTATGGCTATTTTTATGTCATCTGATCGCATATTCCATAGACTGCTATGGGAGAATCACTACATTCATATGAAGCCCTGCCTGAACTTTGCTATGGCAGGCCTCAGATCTATCAGTAGGCCCAAGGCTACCATAGCAACTGAACAGCTATAGGATATTGTCACGGGGTAACCATTCAGTCACCGGGAACAACATGCTCCTGGTAAATTACAACTCAGATATTATGGTCACTATTGATGGTGCCAACCAAGTAGTTAAAGGTCCGAGGTCGGCGTTGTTGCCAACCATGAAATCTTCCACTGGGTATCTGCTGTGTAAAACAGCAGGTACTTTGTGGCTGTGGTTTTCGCTCAGCTCCTGAGCACTTGCAAACTTTAAAGACTTGCCATTTGCTGTACATGTACAGCAGTTATATCAAGAACTAAAAAAAAAAGAGAATTCACACACAGCAGATTTGTTGCAGAAATTTCTGCACCTGCCCCATTCATCTCATCATATGCTGTTGAAACTCAATTCAGATGCATTTTCAGTGATAGAAATTTCTGCATCAAATATTCTGCATGTGAATTCAGACATATTCAGCTTGATTAGTTATCCTATACTCCTTTCATCTGACATGGTCAAATTATACATGGATACATTTAAAGGACATTTGTCAGCAGGATCAATCCCATTAGAAGTCCATAATGCCTGGTAGGGCTGACCCTGCTGATTTAAAACATACCCTTCATCCCCTGGTCTGTTACATTTAGCATAAAGGTTTTAGAAATATGCAAATTAGGCTTAAAGAGGACCTTTCACCACTCCTGACATGCCTGTTTTAACAGCCTCATGCATTCCCCATGTAATAACAATTCTGGAACATCTATTCTTATGTCTGTATGTTGTACCATTCCTTTATTATTTGCACTAGAAGTTATGAAAGAATTGCTAGCAGTCTGCACTAAGGGTACAGAGGGGAGGTAACAAGTTGGGGGTGTGAACCTGCACAGACTCACTCTACCCAATCAGTGCTGGCATTTTCAGACTGTGCAGGTATACTGGTTACCTCCCCTCTGTACCCTTACTGTAGACTGCTAGCAATTCATTCATAACTTCTAGTAGAAATAATAAAGGAATGGTACAACATAGAGCCATAAGAATAGAGGCTCCAGAATTGTTATTACATGGGGGATACATGAAGATATTAAAACAGGCATGTCAGGAGTGGTGAAAGGTCCTCTTTAAATGCATTGAGGGAACCAGTGAGGAGGTGCCAAGGTGCACAAAATTGCTAGGGCCTGCCCTCGGTGCATTTAAGCATTAGAGGCACATTTATTAAGACCGGCGTTTTAATAAGTCCCTGTGCTGGTGGTGGATCCGCCAATGTTATGACGAGGTGCAGGCCTCTCCATAACTTTGGCGCATCCAGTGCCAGTTCTAAATGTCAGATAGCTTCCAAGCCATCTTACTTTTAGACCTTTTTCTATGTCTAAAACAGGTGTAGAAAATGATGAATGAGACGGACCTTCTGGCCCGCCCCCAATTTTAGACGTGGCGTGAGCGGGGAAAAGTCGCAGATAGTTGCGCAACTAACTGCTGCGCTGCCATCTGCGCCTGAAATACATGTGGCCTATAACTATAAAAACTCTGGAGGCTTACACTTCAATAAAAACACATACTGTGTGTTAAATGGAAAATAACAGAAAATATAAAACTTAATTTTGGACAGAACTATAAAAACTACATTTTTTTTTTTTTTATTTGTAGAAATAGTTCTCAACTGCATGGAGCAAATGTGATCTGAAGACAGCCTTACCCATTCTTATACTTACCCCACCCAATGTAAAAGTACTTATAAAGCTCTCATAAACATAAGGGATATTGTACTTCAGTATGAAAATGTTTTCGGCATACCACTTTTGCTATACTAACCTGATTATGATCCTACAAATAGAGACCTCATCTATAAGTTGCTGCCATATGATCATCAATACTTTGGGCACCCCCACTGATCAGCACTTTGATGGGGCTCCAACACATTTCCCATATGATGCCACATCCACCAGTCACATGGCCTTTCTGCAGCTCTGTCCCAGTCAAGTGGTGGAGTTGAGCTGCAACACCAAGCACAGCCTCCACCCTGCCGAACAGGAATGCTCATTGTATCATGGGTAAATCTTCATGCCTATGGCCAGCTTAGAATGAATGGGCCCATATTAAATTTGATAGATCACATTAATTGATCATATAGCTTTGCTAGTTTTCTGGCGTCAAAAAGTTGCAAACTGCGCCTTTCAAAAATATTTGCACATGTGGAGTTTCTCCGCTGCCTTTATCACTTTCCCGAAAAGGGGGCATGATGAGCTCTGCAAGCCTCACCACATTTACCTTCTTTTATGCCAGTTTTTTTGCATGGAAGACGATGGAAATCTACGCCTGCCAGACTGCCAAAAGCTGTGCCTAATTAAAGGGGGTGTGCAGGCCACTTATAGTGATGAGCTATCCTCTGGATAGGTCAGTAATATCTGATTGAAGAGGTGGCGGCGCCCCATAGGAGCACTGCTTACTGTTCATTACACTACGCGTAATTGGAGTGAGTACTTGTCATTACACTGCACTGGCGAAACTTTTGAAACGACGGGCAGTGTAATGAACAGGAAACAGGGCTTGCATGGGGTCCTGCTGCCTCCTCTTCAAACAGCTGATCGGCGGGGGTGCCGGGTGTCGGACCTGCACTGATCAGATATTAATGACCTATCCTGTGGATAAGTCAACAATATAATTGTTCATGGTCATCAGTATCAGATCGGCGGGCATCCGACACCCAACACCCCCGCCGATCAGCTGTATGGGGAGACGGCGCACGCTATGCGCACGAGCCATCTCCCTTCTCTCTTCCGGTCTGCTGCTGTATGTCTATGGGACATGATAGGTCATCAATATTAAAAAGCCCAGACAACCTCTGGGAGTGTAATCTGAGGTCTGAATGGGGTCTGATTAACATTGGGGGTCTGGTCTGAGGTCTGATTAACATTGGGGGTCTGGTCTGAGGTCTGATTAACATTGGGGGTCTGTTTGGAGGCTTTGAGTTGAGGTCTGATTAACATTGGGGGTCTGGTCTGAGGTCTGATTAACATTGGGGTCTGTTTGGAGGCTTTGAGTTGAGGTCTGATTAACATTGGGGTCTGGTCTGAGGTCTGATTAACATTGGGGGTCTGTTTGGAGGCTTTGAGTTGAGGTCTGATTAACATTGGGGGTCTGGTCTGAGGTCTGATTAACATTGGGGGTCTGTTTGGAGGCTTTGAGTTGAGGTCTGATTAACATTGGGGGTCTGGTCTGAGGTCTGATTAACATTGGGGGTCTGTTTGGAGGCTTTGAGTTGAGGTCTGATTAACATTAGGGGTCTGAGCTGAGGTCTGATGAAAAATATTTTTTTTTAAATTATCTTCATCCTAAACGTAGGTGTGTCTTATAGGGAAATATGGTACTTACCTTTAGAATTCTTATGCCCCTGGCTACATTTATTTGCCCTCTTGCATGCTGGGATACCACATGAGCGTGCCAGTCAATCACAGCCTGCTCAGTGACATGTTGACCATAGTGATGTCACTAGGGTGGGCTAGGGTTGCCAACCAGATTTTTTCTTTTTTCTGAACAACGTATACCAAAATCACAGACAGCCAACATTTTTTACGGACAAATTGGAAAACCATAAGGAATGATAAAGATTATATCAATACAAGTCTATACCTCAATGTACTGATAACACCTCATAACCAGCATTTACTGTGAGCTGTAAAATGATGATAATTACCACCAAAAATCACAGACACATCAATTTTATTTCTCGGACACAATTTTTTTTTTTTTTACGGACTGTCCAGAAATTTCTGGATGGTTGCCAACCCTGGAGTGGACTGCAATTAGCTGGCCT